>JADRCC010576237.1:0-23225 GCA_019843855.1 Hylomyscus alleni
GTTTTATGTTGGCATTACCATAATAGATACTTGAGAAAATTAAATTATGAAGACAAAGAGAAACCAAATAAAAAAACTCCCAAACAAAAGCAAACCCACCATTCATTATCTGTTCTGATTACATCTACAGGCTGGGCCTGAGTTAGATGTCAGTACTGAAAAGTGGCCGATTTCATTTAAATTGACCTAGTTATAGCTTGTTTTAAGAAAGTAGTTGGCCCACTCCGTGGTCTCACTAATCTGACTTTTCTTTAGGGGCAAGTTTCCTGCCATTGAGCCAATGCTGAACAGGGCCCAGGGTGGTGCACGCTGAAAGCACAGGTCACAGGAATTGTATAAACTGTATCCATGACAGACAGATAAAGTGGCTATAAAACATCTTGTCCAAGCAGTCTGAAGTGGGTAGGGAATGCTATTGATGACAGTGTCTGGATAACTTGTGCAAACTGTGTCACAGGCTTGTCTTAGTGAAGGAATTAATGCGATCATGGAGGCAATGCTAAGTAACTCCTGCTTTATTTAATGAGGTTTGGTGGTCAGCAGAATGAATGAGCAGCCCTGGTGAGAACACACAGGCTCCTGGAGACTCTGGCTCCAGAAAGTTACCAACAGATGGGATGTTCCTCTGGCCTTTTGTTCCTACTTGGGTCCTCATTAGCATATTAAAAGAGAGACGTGAACAAAAGCCTTGACATTTAAAATGGTCTTTGATCCTTTGTAATCTTATATGCCCTGTAATTAAATTTCCTTTCTTGTCTCTCACCTGATAATTAATGTCACCACATTTAAATTTTCTCATTGGTCCTCATAGGAGTCATGTGTGTGGTTCAGAGGGTGAGGCATTTCCACTGCACTGATTCTGTTCTAAACACTAGCTTGGGCTTGGCTAGATGTAGGTGCTATGAAAACCTGGTTTTGCACATGGTTTCTAAGGGTAAGTGTGAAATGAGAGTAGAGTAATAGACTGCATTGCTAGCCCTGCCTTACATTGTTATTTTTGACTTATTTAATTTTCAAGGGCTTTATTGAGTAAGGACTCAAAAGAACTTACCACATTGTTTTCTTAAAAGTTCTTTTTCCTGTCATGTATGTATATATCTCTTATTCATGTGTATCTATCTTTCTTGTTACAACTTTTAACACTAGGACACTTAGGAAAAGATACTTTTCATATTTACTTTTACTTAACATTTTTTTATTGAGTTAATTGTAGGTGCATGTGCATTTACTATGTCCAGATTCCGTGAATCCTTGCCCAGTTTCTCTACCTATCACACTTTATTGCATTCAGGATATTGATATGATTATCGTCGTGTATCAAAGGTTCCAATTGTCCTGTTCTTCACATATTCTTCTAGTCATGTGCTCACATAATAGACTTGTGCCCTCACCATTGACATATGGCTAATGTTGAGCTTCCGTCCCACCTAGGTCTCCTCCTGGTTCCTTACGGGACTCTGCTCACCCCTCCTTTGTCTCTATCCCCCTCTAAACCCATGTTTTTACTGACCCCTTCATTTCTAAAATTGTATTGTTTTTCTGTATGTGACCTTTGACTTTGCAGTACCTGTTTGTTATAATAGTATGCATTTTTAAAATTAGATTTTTGATTTTCCAGAGGCCCTGAGTTCAATTCCCAGCACCCACCTGGGTCTCATGACCATCTACAATGGGATCCTATGCCTTCTTCCCGTGTGTCTGACAACAGTGACAGTGTACTCATATACATAAATCTTAAAAAAAAAAGTTTTGAGTAAAAGGCAGAGAATACAATGAAGACAACTTCACAAGCAGCAGTTCAAGATAAAGTAGTACTTCTTTGTATTTTAGCATATATGGAGACAAGTATTCTTCATTATTTGTGTTAATTTAATCAACCCTGACCTAATTAAGTGGTTAAGATTACAGCAGACTACAAACAGGAAGTGTACATGTCAAAAATATGGAATGAATTAATTTTTTGTGGGTGCTTATGTGGACCTTTGGAATGTAACCTACATTTGTTTGTTTATTTACTTATTTATTTATTTATTGTTTGTTTGTTTGTTTGTTTGTTTGAGACAGGATTTCTCAGCCCTAGCTGTCCTTGACTCACTTTGTACACCAGGCTGGCCATGAACTCAGAGAGATCCACCTATCTCTGCCTCCTGAGTACTGGGATTAAAGGTGTGTGCCACCAAGCCCTGCTTGGATTGTAACATTTAAAGAGGAAAATATAGATGGAGAATCACAGAGCCTAGAAATTTACTTTGTCTTGAGCCTATGCTCTCACCTTGATAGAACAACTAATTCAGCAATTTCAAAAAAATGACTTTCAGTTTACATGAAAAGAAAAACAAAACAAAATAAATTTTACTATTTTGTTGAGTACTGCCTGCATTTTGAAGTACAAGTCAAGCAGGCACAGGTGCCCACTGACACACTAAGCAACCTGAGCAATTCCCCTAGACGTTTACAGACCTGGCTGAACCTCTTTAGTGTTGAAGAGAATTTCAGGATGAGCCATTTTTATGAAGCACTGTGGGAGGCCTTATTAAAGATTTTTAACCAAGGCTTACTTATGAGGGCTAAGAGAAAAGTAGGAGAAAGTAAAGTACACTAGGAAATTGGTGTCTGCTTCTCAAAGGGCCCGTGTGTCTTAGTCATGTGTAAAATTTGGGCATGGTTTGAGGACGTAAGGGGCACCTGGTAGGATTGCAATTCACGTCGTAGAAATCTAACTCACAGAAATCTAAAACAGAAAGCTAAGATATGTTTCCTATACACAATTTTATCTGAGACTCCAAGCAACATCTGGGAAAAGGACTGCCACTCAGGCCTTATGCCTGGGTCAGTTCTGTTTTAACATAAAATGGCTGTCAATGCAAGAAATACTAACGCTTTGCCAGGATCCTTAACAGAAAATGTTGCTAACTATGTTGGAGCTCTGGATCTCAGCTGGTGCAGGACGTCAGTCAGACTCTGGGTGACAGTTTCCTTTCCCTCTCATGTCCAGTTTCCTGTCTTTCTGATATGCCTCAGTTTGCCATATGATTTAAGGAAGCTTTCTCAGTTGATGTCCCAAATTGCAACATTTTGTTTGTGTGGCTTTTCAGTTCATCTGTCCTAAGAGGAAGAAAGTAAAACACAACCAATATTCTCTACAGTTAGACCTTTAAAAGATAACAAGGTTAGAGGATGTCTGGTCTGTCTTTGTATCTCAGAGTGTACCTGGAAAAATTATGCTCTGACATACCTTGTTACTGATGGTAAGCATGAGACTGGGAGGTTGTTCGTAAATTGTTCCTTATCTTACCACCCTTGCAGGGCAGGAGCTCCTTCCTTCCTTGGTAAAGGAAAGGAAGGACGTTTTTTTCTCTTCTTGAGTAGCAGCGTCATTCACTTATGGCTGGTAGGAGATTTTATGTCAAGCTGAGTGTAGAGTCCGTTTGCTGAAGCTGATCTTTACAGCCAGAGTGCCAATATTTCTCAGAAGACTAGAAAGAAAAATCCCTGAGGTTGACTTATTGTGAGGGATCACTGTGGTTTGTGGTTTGTGGTTCGTGTACATTTTCTGTTATACCTTTCTATTCTTAGTGCTGTGTGGGGTTGTTTTAAAGACATATCCTAAAGGCAGTTCTTTGTGTAGCATTTCCCAGGGTGCTGCATTGTACAGTGACAGTGGCTGAGCCTGGAGCTCTGGCTCTGCTGAAACTGAGGTTTGTGGCAGGAATTCTTTTAGATCAGTTTTTTCTTTATAACGTGCTTGTTTGCTATTTGTGGTATATAATATATGCTAAATATATGTTTTTTAGACAGGTCTTACCTTGCAGCTCAGGCTGCCCAGGAACTCACTAGGTAGCCTTAGTTGTCCTTGAACTCTCTATAATCCTCCTGCTTTCAGCCTCAGGTTCTGGATTATAAACCTGAGCTACCATACCCAGCTATCATTCGCTATTTTTGCCTATTGTAACATGTTTTCCTTCCCTTTGTACCTACTGTTTTAAATATTATGAAGAAAGAATTTTAACAGCACACACATGATATAATATGCTTTATTTTATTCTTGACATGAGGTCTGTTTTAGACAGAAAAATTGTTTGCCTTTTTACTAGTTGTTCGTAATGGTTGAATTGCCAGAGACACTTGCAGATAGATATTCTTCGAGCAAGTACTTGCTAGTACTTGAGTTACTATGTTTATAATGATGCAGAAGATGGCTGCCACATCCAGCACTGCTGTGTCTGCAGAAAAACCATGGTAGCTCTTAGATCATAATTTTCCCAGTGTCTCTCAGCATAGCCATAGATGACTGTGTTTTCCAAGGGTGCCACAGACTTCTAGGCTTTTCCCTGTACACATCAGCGACATTCTGTGTTCCCCATACATGTAAATTCCCAACCACACGTCAGACTGGAGGGGCTCTTCTGAACTTGGTCCTCCGTATTCTGTTTTAACTCATCTAATAAATCATATTTATGAGTCTACAATGACTCTCTCATGATATCCTAAAATTTTAAGGGAAGAAAGAAACCATGTTCCAGTCCCTACACTCGACTAAAGCTAAATCTGGAGAGCTATTGTCACGTTTGATTCTCACACAATTCTGAGGTATTATATTCCCTGTCTTGCTATTAGGAAACCAGAGGTTGACAGAGGTTATAAAAGCAGACTCACATCATCCGTTTAGTAAGGGACAAGACTAGTTTTCAGTCTTACAGAGTGAGACTCTGAAGCTATACCGCCAGCTAAGTGTGAGCTCTTGCCATCTGCGTCTCATGTAGAACCTGCTCACCATGACATTGACAGGACCTGTCTGGGCTTTGTGCTGTCTCTTTCCCTTAGTGATGTCTCTCCTAAACCCTGTGAGATTGACACTTTTGATAAAAACATCTGTAACTTCAATGGTAGATAAGAATTAGTCACAAACACTTAGCTGTTCCTGTCATCAACTATTAAACTCTTTTTTCCCCCCCTTCTTCTCGAATTCAGGAGAGACATAAACTTGTGTCTTGATTTGACTTACACCCTGAGTAGGGACATACCAGTTCTTGGCCTTGGCTTTGAGATACTTGCCAGTTTCCACTTTCACTTTCTTGGTTCCCTGAACCGACCTATAATGTGGCTCAGCACGTGGAGTTCACATGGAGAGCTAGAAAGTAGTTTTGTTATATGTTAGTCGTCCCCATCTCAGTTCTAAAGTCAGGAATGAGAGTGGAAACGTTTTGGATTCCAGCCTTGGGTGATGCTTCTGAATGACTTAGGTTGTTCCAGGTACACAGCACAGGGTTTCTCTTCGTCTTCATAGATAAAATATTTTTTTTTTTTAAAAAAAATGGGTGCAGAAAGAAACTTGAGAGCAATTTTATTGAAGTTCAAGAGGGAATGGGAAACTCATAGGCCAGGTGAGCTGGAGACCTGACTAGGAGGAGGGGATGATGGAAGTCCTGCATTTGGAGTTAGGGAAAGACAGACTCATCTTTGAATTCCGTGTGTAGCTGCCACAGGATGGGGAAGCTTCAGAGAAACAAAGAAGAGGAGGGGAGGGGACGGGACAGGAGGGGGGAGCAGGGGAAGGGAGGGAACGATTTTATTTCTTAAAATCAATTTGTCGCCAAGGAAGGCATAGGTGGAGTCTGAAATTGATTATAAGAAGGAATCTACCTTCAGGTCCCATAATGTATGGCTAGCTATCTAAATGGTGTCATCAACAGAAGCACCAGCCACACAGACTCACCCAGATTGTGAATAAGCTACTTCAAGTCTTCAAGCGTGGGGCTTTCTGTTAGGTAGGAATGTCTGTATATCTACTGACATCCAGTGTTGGCTTTTTCCTCATGATGTATGCCTGAGTTACCTGGATTTGAAGAAAAGTGAGAGTCTGGTACTTCTTTGTGGAATATGGAATGTTAAAAGATGAGAAGTAATTTTAAGGTTTGAAGACCAACTTTGTAAGAGAAATATGGTTTTGAGAATTCAGAGCATATTGATAAATTAATCAAGTTCAGAGAACTTTTCCCTTTGGGCTAACCTGAAGTACTCAGACCATGTTACCCAGATCTTTTCCCAGCCTGTGACTGAACATGAAGCCCAGGGTCCTGGCCATTTCTGCTGGTGTTAGATGAGGATGGATTTCTTCTTCAGATTTCTGTGACTCTGGGACCTGCACTGCTGTCCTGCCTAGATGGGATCCTCTCTTCTCTATGATGTCTCCCCTGCTGTACGAGCTGAGGACTTCGCTGCGCAGCTCTACTTGCTCCCTCTTTACCTTTTACAGTGTTACTCTCTCACAGATCATTCTTGCCTCCTGTTCTGGCATCTGCTTCTTGCAGGACCCTAGCATCGTCCAGTTGAGAGAACTCATGTGACAGAAGGCCCCTTCTAGCTCTGCAGTGCTCATATCATGATCCACATTGGATCCACTCATTATACTTTTTGAGAAAATCAAATGAGGTTCTCAGTCTGAGAGAAGTTTTGAGGTGTGGAAGGGATCTATTAAGTCATGAATTTCATTATTTAGAAAATCTGATTCATCTCTGAATTCATGTTATAGCTGCTTCTATATGCCTTCTGAGGAGGCAACGCTAGCAGTGGAGATGATTAAAGAGAAAGGCACTGAAAACTCTTACCTGTAATGTGTATTATATTTTGGAAAATAATACTTAATCTATTCTCTTCATGTGTATCATAGTAGCATGAGCAAGGCCCTCAGTTCTTGGAGAATTAGTACCTAACAACAGGGAAAATGATAATCTACTTTCAAGGATGTGTCCTATAATGCTATGTATCTCTTTAATGTATAGTCATTCTAGAAACAACTAAAATGTTCTGAAATTTTCTTAGTGAATTTGAATATTTACAATCGAGTTCATCATCTTTTCTACTTGATGTGCTTCTAGGATTTGTATTGAAACTGAATGCTTTGAAGATTTCAAAGTAGAATGTCAGAAAATATAATGCAAGCCAACCTGTGATTCTCACACTTCCTGTGTTGACAGAGCAAGAAAAGCCAGAGCAAGGATATCGACGACCCAAAGACCCTCTCAAAATCATCTTTTCTGAACCTTTATTACCTGCTGCCTATCATAATAGTTCTTTATGTAAACTATTGATGCCAGCAATGATAAAAGTCTGCCTAGTTGTGGTCTTTGTTTTCATTTTACTCATGAGATTTGTGGTATTAGATAGGCTAGATAATATGAGAAATACTGTGGCTCATCTTAAGAATAAGAAGTGTTGAGTGGCAGTGTCTGGCTTTAGTCCAGCCATGGCTCATTTGTGAACTTTGAGCTACCTGGCTCCTGAATCCTGAATCCTTCTGCTCACCATGTCACTGTGCCTTTCTATCTGTCACCTTCCTATCCATCACCTTCTTTTGCTGGGCGCTGTGGCTTCATTTGTCATCTGCTGCCTTTGTAGTCCAGACCCAGCCTGGGGGTGCTCAGAGACAGGGTACCAGGTAAGGGGATTCTTGCATTTCCAAGTATATGATCACCAGCTACATCTGTCCTCAGTGCTACCAATACCTGCCCTGACACTGCAGTGTCACTGTTAATAATACCCTGGCTCCCAGTGTCCCAGGGTCAGTGACTCTGGAGCTGAACAGCCACTTTTAGGTTCCTGTCCTGGTTTCCTATGGCCCCTTTACCTTAGGACTTAGGTTTCAGGCCAGGGATCCTTGAGAGAAGACAACCAGAGCCCTGTCTCATCCCTCGAATCTGGGGCACTGTCCTGAAACTAAAATATGCCCCTCAGTTTTTCTCTTCTCCTTGGAAACTTCCTTTCTCTGAAGCTCTTTGTCCTGATGGGAAACACCCACTAGCTCTAGAAACAGGAATGTAAACACTTGAGTCCAGGAATAAATGTAATTAATCCTAATGTAGAATCCATTCACCATTTAATATTTTGTTTGTAAGAACTAAATAATGAGCACTTAAATTTTATAATGAATATATACAAATGTATAAGTGTTTCTAGGAATCAAATAATAATAATTCCTGGAGTCAAACTATACAGCTTGGCATCAAGCAAGTCTGGCTTCGGTATTTCTATAAGACAGAAATAAATAAATAAACAAATACATAAATAAATCACCAGAGTGCAAAACGCCAAATCTTTCCTTGCAGCCCTATCAATCATTTATATACTTCTTATCAAATGGTTTAAAGGGCCAGGGCGATCTTGTTGGTCAGGGTGGTTTCACATTTTTCTGCCAGTCCTTAGTCACTTGAAAGGCAGTTTGTTAGCACTGAGGAGCAGCAAGAATACCCAAGGATCTCTACATATTAAGGACTTGTAAAATAAGGAATTATTCATTGAAAGCAAAAGCCTGCTTGAGATTTTTAATTGGGAAAACATGAGGAAAGAAAACTCCTAAGTTCCAGGTTAGAACCTTTTCTCCCCTATTTTTTATATTTCAAATTAAACCCTGTGGTCTGTTAGAGAAAGGGTCGAGACCCAGGCAAGTGCCTTCCTTCTGTAGGGAAGAGTGATTTTCTTTTAGTGAATGTAATTAATTTTCCTGTTTTTAGTACAAAGAAAAGTTTCCTCCCCATGACAACAATGGCAGTTGTGTGTTTTTATTTTATTCTTTAAATGAACAATATGGGAATTTGTAAGTAACATGTAGACACATGTATTTTTAAATAAGATGACTTTCCTGACTTATCAAATATATGGATACTTAGGGTACATTTGCACCAAAGCATTGATGTGTGAAGTAAAAATTTTGACTTCTGTTAATTATTTGCATAAAGTTATCCTAACATGTTAGAAGCTATGCATGTATGAATGTGTATTTAATATGAATTTTTGATTTGTATTTTTGTTCACATTTGTAAAATACTTTATTGAATTTTATTTTATTATTTTCATTTTTTTACAGTCCAGTTGTAACCCCTCTTTCAATCTACCCTCCCACAGTTCTTCATCCCATTTCTTCTTCCCCCTGTCTCCAAGAGGATGTCTTCCACCAACGCCACTTCACCCCTGCCAGGCCTCCCCATTTCCTAGAGGATCAAAGTTTCTCACTGAGACCAGGCCTCAGTCCTCTGCTGTATATGTGTCAGGGTCTTCAGAACAGTTCCTGTATACTACCTAGTTGGTGACTTAGTGTCTGAGAGATCTCAGGGGTCCAGGTTAGTTGAGACTGCTGGTCTTCCTATGGGGTTGTCTTCCTCCTCAGTTTCTTCCAGTCTTTCCCTAATTAGACCACAAAAGAAAGCAGTACAAAGAAAAAAAAAATATATATATATATTAGTCATATTGCAATTTTGATTTCCCTTGCTTTCAATTGTCAATGGAAGCCCACATTTCCTGTCCTTGCATGAAGATGTTAATGTTTTCAGTATGGTCAAACTGTAGAGTAAGAACCTTTGTACTTTAGCCTTTGAGTAGTTACTCCTCGGGAATTCACATGCGGTGTTTGGATGAAGAAAGGAAGTGTTTGTGCTCAGCTTTGCATTCCTGTCTCACACAGGTGTTTCTCTTACACTACAAACATTCTGGTAAAATGAATTTGAAAGTAGTTGAACTGGAGGTTAAGTTGCTACTTGAAGAGAAGAACTGCTTTATTATGTAGTTTAGAAACCAATTTTATCTTTACTGTACAAACAATAGAGAACTTTATTCCATGAGTTCTTGGAAAATGAAAACAAAATACAACAATAATTTTTAAAGTAAGCAAGAAAATCTTAACCCTTAAACCCTTTAGAGTGTCTTTGGAAATGTGAAGCTCAGAGCTTCCTAGAGTTAATTTCAGCATTTTTTTGTTTTGTTTTGTTTTGTTTTAAACGATTTTATTAAACTGTGAACAGGGTCTTTTAAATTGAAAATAATGACAGGTCTTTAATGATGGTGAGTTCACTGAAAGCCTAGACTGTAATAAGAGAAATCTTGGTTCACAGAGCAGAAGCAGCTGACAAGCTCCAACACTTCCTTCCCTAGGAGCAGGCTTCCTGTAGGGTATTTTCCAGAGCAATTTCTCAACTATTGTCTCCTTGAGCACTGCTAGTTAATATTCAAAAGTTATCTCCATCAAAATCTTATGTCTTGCTCCCTAGAGTTACAGTGATTGTTTATGTACCAGATCCTTCAGGAATGGAGGATTAGGGTGATGTACTGGTAATGAGAACCTGAGTTATTTCAGGTGTCGATAAGACAAAGAAAATGCTGTCAAAATACATTGTTTTAAAAAAACATAATTACTATATCTGAAAGAGTCAATCTTTTCTTGAATTCATTGTGCTTTGTATGACTTGACTTGTTGATCTTGTATAATAGGAGTGTGCAGATAGTCTGCTACGAACTCCAGGAGTGGCATGCCTGCCATCAGGTAGTCAGAGGGCCTATTAATCACCATCTCCACTGGCTGACTAGCTGATTAAGGGTTTTCACACGTTTCCTTTAGATTACAGGAAGTTCTAATCAAGGAAAATGGAAGGAACATTAGGAAGTTGTCTTGCATTGTAAAAATGGGACTGAAGGGTCTTTTGGCACAGACAAGCTTGGCCCATTGTGAAGTAATGTGACCACCCATGTGTTCCAGGAAGTTCAATGCCTAGAATCCAAGTGCTGTGACTGTTTATTGCTCTTAACCGCTGAGTCTTCCTATTGTGGATGATAGTGCCCTGGAAGCAAGCTCCCACGCTGAAACAAATACCCAGCACACCTCTATCACAACTTAGAACAATAGGAATAGGTAGTTTGCGTAATTTGGTGCTCATAATATTATAAAGAATATTTAGTTTTAGATGTAGTTTTTTTGTGTGTGTAGTAGACATCTATAAAGACTGAAAGCCTCTGGCATCACCTTTTTACTTATTGGGCTCATAGTTTAAATGAAGAATGATAACGTCCATAGAACATACTTTGGAGAGTTTTTCGAAGGCTGATTTTGCAACTAATTAGGAATGAAGTGCACTGACATCTCTGTAAATAAAGCTGGTTTTGAAGGCTGCAACCAGAGATATTGATTATTCCTGGGACACTGATTCATGTGCTGCTCCTAAAACATCGACCTTCAGTGGAATCACCCCCTATGGTGAACCATGGTGCCTCTCTGGAGACCATAGGACAACTATGGAGTCAGTTTTCCCCTTCCATATTTCTGTGGTTTCCGGGAATCAAACTCGGGTAATTACAGCAAGCACAACAAGTCTTTTACAGAAAGCACCAGAACCTGCTGAGCCATCTTGCTAGCCCTAAATATGGTCTTTAATGTTGGTTAATGTCAGTGGCAGGATCAGAAATATATTAGAGTACTGGTAGATTCCACTCTAATTAAAGCCATTCGTTTTTCTTATTAATGAGTGAGAGGAAACTGCCCCCCGGCCTCTGCTGTAGAAATAGCACATCATCTATTTGCAGAGCTAAAGAGCGATATTGATTTTGGAGCAATGAGGGACACATAAATGTGTCAATAATTGTTACTAGTCAGACAATTTTTCCTCTGCCATCACTATCATTATCATGATACAGGTGAGAAACATTCAGTATTAATCACTATCTTCCGATAGTGTCTTATACACTTACATATATATGTACGGCTTTCACCGTATGTTAGCAAGTCAACTCTAATGCATAGTTAGGAGATATATAGGTGTATGAGCATCAGAAATGTTGTTTATAAACTTGTAACTATGGCCAAAGCCATAGTGTATGATGAATCTGTCGTGATATTTATGTTTATTGTTGCTTTAATCTGTGGATTCTCATTATTAGGCATGGATTTTCCTAGTAGGCAGGACACAGATGACTTTTCTTTTAAATAGCATATCCTTTGTTTCTTGGGCTTTTTTATTTGTTTGTTTTGTTTTGTTTTGCGAGACAGAGATTCTCTGTGAAGTCCTGGCTGTCCTGGGACTCACTTTGTAGACCAGGCTGGCCTGGAATTCAGAAATCCACCTGCCTCTGCCTCCCAAGTGCTAGGATTAAAAGCATGTGCCACCACTGCCCAGTAGCTTACCCTTTGTTAGGTTAGAGGTAGCAAGCCGTTGAAGGCAGCACTGTACTTGCTTTGACAGTCTCCTTTGCTCTGCAGTCTGTGCTCAGGATGCTTGCTTTTGGCTTTATTTGAAAGGAGAGAGTGATTGCTTTTTTATTAAGCACAGTAAAAAAAAATTCCAACTTGAAACCATTCCGAAAGACAAATGGTTTACAAAAGCCTGGTCCCAGACAATGAGCATCAGGGAGCGAATGCTAAGTGCCCAATTCTGCTCAGTAGAAGAGAGTTGCTTCTTTAGAAACCCCTGTGTTCTGTGTGTCCCAGCTGAACGGTGGCCAAGACAAGTGTAGTACTGAGAGGATGCTGAATAAGAATCGTCTAATGTGAAGGTGAGCGTTCTCAGTAGAGGTATGAAGAAGTGTTAGTGAACAGGTGCCTCCTTGGCACAGTAGGCTGCCAGGGCGTCAGTCTCCTAATCTGAAGAAGTGTTAGTGTGGGGTTAAGAGGAATACTGTGAACTCAGTAGTCCTGAGTTCAATTCCCAGCAACCACATACTGGCTTACCACCATTTGTAATGGGATTTGTTGCCCTCTTCTGGTGTGTCTCAAGACAGTAACAGTGTACTTACATACATAAAATAAATAAATACATCTTTTAAAAAAAAGAGGTGTGAATGAACTTGTACTTCTCTGTGACTAGAGCAAAGTATTCATCGTATAGTGAACCTATGAGTAATGTTTGATACTCCCAAACACTTTAATCACTCTCTTATTTATAGATTTTGAATTAGATATAATTTGTTTTTTATAATATTACCAAGAAATGTACAAACTGGACAAGAAGTGCAAAGCCCATTTACAACAGAAATGCATGTGACCTTAGTGTCTCAGCTTTTTGATACTGTGACAAAAAATATCCATCGCATTCAACATACGACTTTGTTTCTTTTGGCTCAAAGTTTAGGATCACAAGTCATGATCATGTGGGTCCATTACATTCAGGTCACAGATGGAGGGTGGGGAACACATTGGAGCTCAACATAGCCCATCACTGCTGAAAACCATGAAGGTCTTACCATCCCTTTTATAGGTATAGCACTAATGTCCCACTCAACTCCTCTTCCTAAAGTTTCCAAGAGCTGCAGGTCATGACACTGAGGGGAGGGGGAAATATAAACCTTTCTCTGGGCCACACTCACAAGTTTTAAAGTATAGCAGGCAAGCGAAGGGCCAAGATAATGAAAAGGACCCAGAGGTGGCAGTGATAAAACAGGCTTTCATTAACAAGTGCCCACAAAGTGACTCCTTTGCATGACTCTGTGGAAATTAGTCTGTGAAGTGACAAGATTCTGCCTTTGGACAGACCACTGAGTGATATACAACATTCGTTGAGTACCCAATAGTTGGTTGTGTGACTGATGCGTGCAAAATTTGTTTCTGAACTAACTGGTATACCCGTATTGTACATCCTGGGGTATTCTTGTTTCACTCGGAAGTTCAGGTACATTCAGCATAAGGGTGAACAGTGACACAGTCTGCATTAGTCACGCCTGGGGCACTGGCCCTCCCTACTACAATGAAGCTTCTAAAACTTACATATTGTTCCAAATTTGGTTCTTCAGGTGTTAGAGAATTAGTGGATTTAATAATTCCATGAAGAATTTAAAGACAGAAATTCAGTACTAAATATCGCCACTCAACTCATTATTATTTTCCTTAAAGCATATAAATGTTGAAAATACAACTGTGGCATAATAGAGCAGTGCATGATTATTACTCTAAACGATCATTAGTGTCTTATAACCAGGGGCATTCATTTGCTGTTGTATTTCCCATTAGTATTTCCATGTTTACCTCTTCATTCATATGGCAAAATTAAATGTTTATCCCTATTTTGTAGCACTTATAGATTCTGATTTATCTATCATTACTACTTAGCAATTATAATGATGAAAATAATAATTATCACAGCAGTGAATTACCAAACCCCCCTTTGTTTTCTACCATTTCATTATGCCAGTGAACATGTTAAGAATTTTCAGGAGTATTCATCCTGTCTCTAATTAGAGAGGAAACATAAAAGTTGTAGCATCATTTTCTCCTAATGAGAAAGGTTGGCATCCAGGTTACTTAATAAGTACTATATTTTGAAATAGTGTTTTGTTAAATGGAACCAGAGTGCTGCATGAGGAATGCATGCACTTTCTATCATCTAACATGATACTACATATGTTTAGTAGTTTAAACCAAGACATATCATATCCTCATCTGACAAATGACCCCAGATTAGAAAAAAAAAAATCAGGTTTTATTTACAGTGGAGGAATGTGGCAATAGGCAGAAGTTTAAAATGTAGATGCATTAAGAAGCATGTGTGATTCTAGAAGAATTGTGTACCCAGGGGAAAGGATGAACCATGTTGTGAAGCAGTGTGAAGGAGCTTCACTAAGCCATTTGCATCCTTAGCACAGGAAGTTGAATAAAGCACACTTTCCTGGGAGCCTTTAGAAGGACAAACTATAACAATGAATGAAAGACCCTGTGGATGAAGATGTGCGACGAGTCCAGTTGTGTTTTAAATTTTATACATTAGTATGTTGGTTTTCAACATGATTCGATTTTTAAAGTAATGTATGTGTGCATACCATTTTTTAAACATATGAAGTAAGTAATTTCAGAGAAACCAATGCTTTAAATTTTAAATCATTAAAAACTGCTGAAATCAAATTTCAACTTTTTATCTGTTCCCTAATCCCAATGCCTGCTTCCCCATCACCTTGTCCTAGTACTTGATTGTAGTTTTTGTGCCCTGCTTCCTGAAATGTAACTATTTTTATCAAGGAAAATAAATGAATCTCTAAGCTCCCTACAAGTTTTGATAAAAACATGTAATAAGCCCAACTCAACAAGAATGGCTTTCATTCTGGCTCTTGCCTTCACTAAAAATCAAATATTCTAAAATTCTCTATTCCTAAAAAGTTCTCTTGAGCCCCTGCCGGTATGCCCCTGCTGGTACGCCCCTGGTGGCACGCCACGCTCTGGGCAATGGTACAGCTGTGCACAAGAGATGCAAAATCTTTCCTTCTTCTTGGGAAAGATACCACGAACCACTTGGAAGAACAAACAGTACAGCCGTCAGATTGTGACAAATGTCCAGAAAATTAAGCCACAGGAGAGTGATCCAGAATGACTGAACATCCTTTCTGGACTGGGGAGTCTGGGCAGAGCTCCCTGTGTCCATGATATTTTAAACTGGCATTTCTCGGTCCAGAAGTTAAGTCGTATGGTAACTGGCAGTGGGTGAAAGGATGAATGTTGATCATTGAAATGTTAATTTCCAAAATATCACACATTTTTGTCATGAAAATCTGGATTTCTTTCCATGTGAAAGTGGAACTATTTGTAGGGAGGATGAAGGACAGTAGGATGATGGGCTGCATATATGAATATATTACACTGTTATATCTGCGCACGTGTCATAATAAAGCTCATTATTTTTTATGCAAACTAAAATATTTCTGATCATTTTCTAAATGTTAATTGTGTGTGGCTCATTTTAAAATATCTGTTTGGCATCCCTAGGGAGAATCTTAGAT
Source organism: Hylomyscus alleni (assembly GCA_019843855.1). NCBI lineage: Eukaryota > Metazoa > Chordata > Mammalia > Rodentia > Muridae > Hylomyscus > Hylomyscus alleni. Next base: position 15,520 of record JADRCC010576237.1, read on the forward strand.
GGATAAAGATAAGTTTTTCTTTTCTTATTTTTTACTTTTAGAACTGTAAGTGTAGAAAAGGAACAAGGGTCACAATAATGTGAGGTTGTGGTAAACATGAGTTATCTGGGTTGGTGACTGTGTATTTTGTCTGTGTGACAAAAATAACTAACAAAAGACTTAAAGGAAGGACTTATTTTTGTTCATGATTTCACAGCTTTCAGTCTACGAGATGGCTGGCCCTGCTAGGCTTAGACGGGTGTCACAGCAGAAATATGGCAGAAGGGCATGGGGCAGCTACTCATCTATGGTGGCCAGAGAATAGCCAGAGAGAGTAAAAGAGTAAGAGAGTGACTGAGAGGACCCTGAGGCAAGGTAAAGCCCCCACAACTGTGCACCCAGCAAACTACTCCTTCAAGTAGACCTGTTCTTTGAAACTTCCCATCACTCCCAATGGTGCCATCAGATTATTTATGTATTGGTGAAGTGACCTACTGGTTAGTTTAAAGCCTTCACAACTCATCTCTCTGAATGACCCAATGGTTGGGACCAACCTCGAGAAGGAAGTGCTTTGGATGGACACTTACTTTGTTGCCATGCTATAGGTGTTAAAGATCCTGTTCACGTACTCTTGCTATCCTCCGAAATCTTGTGTGAATTGCCTCGCTATAATATAAAGTCTAACCTTTGTTACCTTATCATTGTGTGTGGTGTCATTTATGTCAGCACTGGGGTGGTCTGAGGCTTTCTAAACTGAGACTGTGCGTTCTACACTGAGCAGCGAGAGATGAGTGCAGCAGGAATGATGGAAGTGATGGATGGAACTTCTGTAGGCACTGTAATGCTTTCCTGCTAAGGTAACAGGTGTCTAACATATTGCAAACATGCATGTTCACACAGGCACAAATCATCAGAAACAAGCTAGACAGATGATCTAACTTCTGATTTTAGAGTACTAAAGTAAAATAAAGTAAAGGCATTTAAAAAAAATCTATGTATCAGTCTGGGTTAGAGACTAGACTAATACAATGGGATAGAAAAGTTTTCGAGCTAAAACTTTCTAATTATATATAAAGAAGCGTCTACAAATGGCAGTTAATGAACATTATTAATTCCTTTAGGAAGCAGTGGGCTGGGAAATCCTGAGATCCTGATCTAGTGAAGGGGTGAAGAATGGTCCAAAGGGAGCAGTTGTAGATGTGGATCGTATCAGTTGCTGTGCAAGTGATCATTTGTGACAGCCTGGGAAAAATGGATAAAGAAAATATATTTTTATGAAAAATAGTTAAGAAAATCTCTCTAGGGCTGGAGAGATGGCTCAGGGGATAAGGGCACTAGCTGCTCTTCCAGAGGTCCAAAGTTCATTTCCCAGCAACTACTTGGTGGCTCACAGCTCTCGTGGTAAATTTTTAACCCAAGTTACCCAATCAGTGAATTCACAACTCAGTTAGTTGGTATACAAGCTACTCGCCTAGCATGGACAGATCTACCGCTACACTCTATTCCCATCTATTAGATCTCATATGACTTGTGATTTCTCCAAGCCACATGCTTCAGCTCCATCTTCCTTCCACCTCCTCTTCCTCCTTCGTCCTCTTCTCCAGTCTCTTTCTCCTCCCCTTCTCCTCTCTCCCCTTCTTCCCCCAAATTTTTCAGCTCCACCTTCCCTCCTGCTGCCCAATCATCAGCCTTAGCCTTCATTTGAAAAGTTAAGGTGGGGAGAAGGTTCACAAGGCACCTGTGTACTGATTCACTTCTCATCTGCAGTGCTTTCCAGGAGAGTAGAATTAGATCAAAATACAAGACCAGGGCTGTCCACAACGCACAGTCATCTGTAATGGGGTCTGATTCTCTCTTCTGAGTGTGGGTGAAGACAGAACACTCTTATGCATAAAAATAAATATTCGAAAAAAAAGAAAATTTTTTTCCATGAGAAATAGATTTTGCCTCCTTTTCAAGTGATTGACATTTTAAACACTGTTATATTTTGGTTTAACGATATCATTTTCATACAGTTAACATTTGCTGTAAAAATGAGATTTCAGCTTGAAGAGTAACTGAGAAAATAGCTCATGTCATTTAAAGTTGGCATTGCCACTTCTCTGTGTTTCCCTTTGAGTTTGGAAAGCATATTTTTCTCTATTAAGAGTGAAAATATATGACTATATATGACCATCCTCATATAGTGAAATGGTACTAGATAAACTTGTGACATTAAGAACACATTTGTTACATAGTATATTGAATATTTATGGGTTAATAAATTCTGCAGTTATTTTTATGCATAGTCATTTTCATGTATTTGAATGCATATGCTAAATTTTAAATATTTTGTTATCACTCAGTTCTTATTAATGTCTTTTTGGAAAAAAAAGGCACATTTGATCCATTTGAAACAGCTTTCTCCTTTGTAGTGGAGTTTATAATTTACTATACATTTTCTAATTCTGCCAATATGCTTTTGATTTGAAAAAAAATCATGACAGAGCTAGGCATGGTGGTGCAAGTGTGTTATCCTAGCACTGCAGAAGTGGAGGTGGGATGGTCAGAGGGAAAGGCATCATGCGTGGCCTAGTGAGAATCAGGCCAGGCTGGTGTGTTTGATACCTTCTTTAAACTAACAACAGAAAGGCAGCGATAACAAAATGTAACACTAAATAAATAAATGCTGGCAGATGCTCTGTGTTCCATTGGCTTTAATTAGTTGAACAGATGTATTCAGTCATTTCGTTGGTGGTTAGGTTTATGGGTTTCAAAGTTCTTCTTGATGTCAATATTCAAATGGAAAGAAAGCTCTGTCAGATGGTCATCAATGCACTATGCCAAGAGCATAGACCGTCAGCATCAGGCCACTGCATCTCTTGCATGGCTTTGATTTCTTAAGACCTGAAACATAAAGGCCCTTAAGAAGTATGTCTCCAAAGAGTGAAGGTGTTATAGTTCCAGAATAAAAGTAATCTGTGGTGGAGACAATCCATGGGTGAAAAAACCTTCAGCTTAGTGGCAGTGCACTTTTGGAACATGCATAAGGCCTTTAGTTTGATCATCTACACTGCAGAAGAGTGACTTCCTCCAACATCATAAACACCAGTGTCTTCTCCTGGCCCTTTGGCTGTACTCTTGCCTTCCGCTTCCTAATTGTGTTCCATTTTGCTGGTCCTGTATTACAGTTTCCTCAGAATTATGGCATGGTTGGCCAGCAACTCAGTGTTCTGTAAGAGGAAAGGTATGGCACTTTGAGTACTACATACAGACCAGTTTTAATGTAGAGTCTGTATTTGTATTAAATATTCATGCTTTCAGAACCTCCTTGTCTGTTCAAAGAATAAATTCAGACAAACTATTTAGTTTTCTTTTACCATCATCTGATTTTCTGTAAATCTTTAAAAAAACTTTAGTTTTTTAAAATTTACTTTTTCCCCACTGAGACATAAACCATATATCTTAATTGTATTTATAGAAAGTGAAGGCAGTATTTTGTGACAAATGCATGGCATAATTATTTATAGTTCCTCATACCATAGCTGAATTTGATACCCTTAATCATATAGCTGTTATGGGACATTTTAGAGGGATATTTGGTCTTTGTGACAATCAGACTTTATTGTCGTGCACCATGGAAGATAACCTCAGGAGATAGGCGGTGGCTGCATCTTTAGAGAGGGGAAGCTCAGAATGCTAGACTCAAAGTTCCCAATGCAAACATTGCCATGGAGTTATACTTAATGATCTCTGTTGTGGAAGGTCCTGGTGCTGTTTGTATTTTGATGCTAATACCACTTCTCCAAGAGGGGTTGCCTCTGATGAGGAGTGAATCATGTACTCAGGTGACTTCATGTGAACCTTCTCCCCATTTTAACTTGTAAAATAAAAGGTAGAGCAGGCGATTGGGCAGTGGAAGGGAAAGGCGGAGCTGAAAGTTTTAGAAAGAGAAGGAAAGGAGGAAGGGAGACAAGGGGAGGAAGGAGAGAGAGGAAGACAGAAGAGGAGGTGGAAGGGAAAATGGAGCAGAAGCACATGGCCTAGAGAAACCGCAAGTTGCCAGGGATTTCATAGCTGGGGAAGATAGTAGTGTAGTGGTGTGTCTCAGCCTAGTATAGGTGCACAGCTTGGAGTCATGTTATTTGAGTTGTGTTTTCCTTGCAGAAGCTTATTTGGGTTGGGGATTTACCACAACATATCTCTTTATTCATAACTGAGCCACGAAGACAATTTAGTGAATTTAATATACTCACAGAACTGTGCAACACACAGTAAATTTTAGAACAGTCATTACCCCAAAAGAACGGTAATGCCTTTGAGCAACTACAACTAGTAACCTCTACTTGCTCCTCACTGTAGCAGCCAGTAATCTACTTTCTGTTATAGATTGTTTTAACCCTGAATATTTATCTATGTAAAGTTCTAATATTCGTAGTTTTCTGTGGCTGTCTCATTTTACTTAGTACAGTTCAAGCTTCATACATAATGGAGCACATTTAGATACATTATCCCCGACATTGCTAAGCAGTATCTCTGCAGACCACACTTATGGTTCCATTCATTCACTGACAGATATTCCTGTTATTTCCAACGGGGCTCTTGTCAATAATGCAGCAATGAACCTCCACAAGACACTCTTTATATGGATTTGGGCTGTTACTTTTCATGGATATACAAATAGGGGGCTAATTGATCTGTTTGATGGACTGTATGTTTGGCATTTTACAGATCTATTAAAGTGTTTTCGAACACGCCTGCACCACCCAATGACACTGATGGGAGTCCCAGGTCTCCGCCCCTGGGGAACACTTGTCACTCTCATCCTTTCATTGCAGCTATCCTAGTGAATAGGGGGTGTGCTTCCTCAATGGAGTTTAGTTTTGTTTCCTTCTGAAGCAGAGTCCCACTGTATCTAAGTTGCTGCCTGGGACTCATTACATAGTCCAGACTTGCCTTTACCCTGTGACATTCCTTCTGCCTCTGCCTCTCGAGTGCTGGGAAAGTTGTGGTGTTGCCACCACAGTCACCCTCCCTTTGATTTTCAGTTCCTTATTCCTGACAGTGTATTAGAACTATTCACATACCATCTTTGGATAGACAGGTTCTTACTTTGGATTTTACAAAAATGGGTTAATTTTCTTTTCATTATTGATTGGATCTGATTTCTCACATTGTGGGAAACAAGCTCATTATGAGTTGTACAGTATGTATGCATTTTTTTCCTCACTGTAGAATTCCTTTGTAGCCCGGGTTTTAAGCTTTGAAGAGCCTCACTAATGATTTCTTTTTGTTGCTTGTGCCTTTGGGGGTGTTGGATCTATGAAGCTTTGTTTCTGTTTAACCTCTTTTATTGTTGATATTTACTCTCATGTTTTTGTCAGTGTTTTTTGCAGTTTTGGTACTCATTCCTAGTTTATGAACTATCTGAATTAGTTTCTGTGCATCCTGCAACTGTTAGTCCCAATGTCCTTTTTTTCCATGCAATTATCCCATTATTTCAGAACTACTTGTGGAAAGAGTATGCATTCTTTCATTGAAGTTCCTTGTCATCCTCATGCTCACCTAAGGAAAGCAGAAGGGTGTAATCTTGCATCTGGACCATCTTGTTCCTATGACTTACATGTTCATTCTGATGCCATCGACACACTGTCTTGATGGTTACGCTCTTGAAATATACTTTGAAATTGGAAAGAGTGTATTCTCCAATTTTTGTTTTCTATTCTAGTTTGCTTTGGCTCCTCTGGTTCCAGTTATGTTAAATAGAATATCAACCTGTCAATTTCTACAAAACAAAGCTAGCTGGGATTTTGACACAGGAAATTTTCAGAATCAAGATTAATTTGGAGAGCTTTGTCATTAAACAATATTGCCATTTAATCAGTGGCCATAGGACATATTCCAATGATTTTAGCCTTTTATTTCTTTCAAAACTGTTTTTGTTTGTTTGTTTTGTTTTTCTTTTTTATTGGTCATTTTATTTATTTACATTTCAAATGTTATCCCCCTTTCCAGTTTCCCTTCCACAAGCCCCCTATCCCCTTCTCCCTCCCACTGCCTCTATGAGGGTGCTTCCCGACCCATCTACCCACTTCTGCCTCAGCAGCCTAGCGTTACCTATCCTGGGTCACCAAGCCTCCACAGGATCAAGGGGCTCCCCTCCCAGTGATGCCAGATAAGGCCATCCTCTGCTATATATGCCGCTGGACCTATGGGTCCCCCCATGTGTGCTCTTTGGTTGATAGTTTAGTCCCTGGGAGCTTTGGGTGGTTTGGTTAGTTGATATTGTTCTTCCTATGAGGTTGCAACCCCCTTCAGTCCCAACAGTCCTTTCCCTAACTTCCCCATTGGGATCCCCACACTCAGTCCAATGTTTGGCTTTGTACGTCTGCATTTGTATTGGTCTGACTCTGGCAGAGCCTCTCAGAAAACAGCTATACCTGTCAGTAAGCACTTCTTGGCAAAAGAGTTTTTAAGTTCTCAGAATACATGTGTTGGGACTTCGTCATTAAAATGTCAAATACTTTTTTTTCTACTAACAAAATTGTCCATAGAGACTTGCCTCTTGGTTTTATTTTAATGTTATTTCCTACTGTTTAGAAATACAGCTAATGCTGGTGTATATTTCAACCTTGACAAAGTTATTAGTTTGATTGCTTATGTGTTCATGTGCATAACTTTCTGAACTGCAAGCTTGCCCCAAATGATCATTGTAAAATGAGACGACCTCTGCTCAGCAGGTTATTTGAATTTGAGTGGGTATGAAATACAAAGGGTTTTCATACTGTTTAGTATGTACTATTCATTCTTTGGATGACAAAAATTCCTTTATTCTAGAGGGAGTAATTGTTGTTTCTTAGTAAGGAGTATCAAATGGCATGTAATGTGAAAACCTGATAGGAGGTATGAAAACATCCAAGGTATAATACTTTGTCTACAGTCTTTGAGAAACACAGTTTGAGATGCCAATCTGAACGATGCTCTTTTAAAGAACCCATAGCCACTGGATTTCAATTTGAATGTATTTATCTGAATAACCCTGGTGTAGTAATTAGCTTTTTCACTGATATAGTAAATATATGGCATGGACCACTTAATTCAGAATACTTTGTGTGTTGTGACAGAAAAATTGAGTGGCATGGTTGCTTGGTCCCATTCACTCAGGCATCATAGTAGGGGGAACATATTCACGGGAAAAAAGTCTTTATGTCAATCAAAAAGTCAGAGAAAGACAAGGAATTCTAATGGTGAGCCAATGGAGGCATATTAGGTGATTAAATCATATAGAAGAACCATGGCCAATTTAAAATGTATGCACGTATTACAGTATCTAGAATCCTCAACGTCTAAGCTGTGACTTTATTGTTTAAAATTCCAAATTCAAAACCTCTTGAGATTTGAGGTAATCTCTTCTCTGTGAGTCCATGAAAAATAATAATAATAAAAAACAATCAAACTTCATATTTTTCAGTAAGTAATAGCTCAGAGCACTTATTCCAGATCTCAAAAGGGGGAACAGGGGGAAGCGAGGAATGATCACACCAGCCCCCATAGAGAAAACATTGAAGCCCATGGCTTCACATCTGTTGTGTATTATGAGATGGGCTTCAGTGGGCTTGTGTGGCCCTCTTCCTATGTTATGGTATTTGTATTCTACAAGGCTTCTTCATGGGCAGGCTCTACCATTGTCTGTACCCTTTCTTGATAAAATTCCATGTTCCTGGCCCTTCCAAAATTTTGGAGTTTCC
>JADRCC010576238.1:0-17689 GCA_019843855.1 Hylomyscus alleni
TAGCTGGAATTTAGGCAGAAGGAAGGAATCCATACTTATCCTTGGATATATGTGAGCTGGGAGCATGTGTCCCATTTAGGGCAGGAGGGCATCTTTTCACTCTGTGTAGCAAGAGGTGAGTTTTGTAACTGCAAATTCAAATACAATTGTGTCAGGTGTGCCTGACTCCACAGAGCCTTAGCCAGCTGGGTATTTGTTTCAGTTGCTCCCTTTGGAAGAGTCCACAACAAACAATTGTCAGCCTCATCTTGTTTCTGCCCCAGTTTTATTTGCCCTGCCACAGTACACACATGATGCTGGCCAGTTTTCAAATGCTTCCTACAGAGTGAAGTTGCAGGAGTACAGAGGTGCTGTGTGTGCAGACACCTGGTGTGTCCCCAGCATTAGCTTGATCAGCTCCAAGTTCACGATGCTATCCCTGTAGTGTTTGTTTCAGACAAGATTGCGCATGCACTTAATAAGGAGAGCTTTAGCCGGGCGATGGTGGCGCACGCCTTTAATCCCAGCACTTGGGAAGAGGTAGAGGCAGGCAGATTTCTGAGTTTGAAGCCAGCCTGGTCTATTGAGTGAGTTCCAGGATAGCCAGGGCTACACAGAGAAACCCTGTCTCAAAAAAAACCAAAAAAAGAAAAGAAAAGAAAAGAAAAATAAGAGCTTTAAGCATATTGTATGAGATACAAGAAGAATAGAGAAGTCACTTTGTAGAGACAGAGTGGAACAGTTTGAGTAGCTGTCACACCTTTGTATTTCTAATGGAAAAGGAATTTTGTGAGGGTTGGAGATTTTTTTTATAAAATATCTATTGGATTTCAGTAAAAGTAAGCCATAACACAAAGGACCCTGTTTAACCACTGCGCTCATCTGGCTTCTGCTGCTTCCATCTCTTGGGTCATTCCAGAGGCAGGAGCCACCAATGATGGTGTTGTTTTCCTCTGCTGAGTCTATTTGTATAGAGATTTTATCATTCTAACTTTTAAAAAAGCGAGCCCTTGAAGCTTTTAAATATCATTAAAAACGACCATTTAAAATGAAGCTTTTAAATATCATTAAATATCATTTAAAATTATGCTTATATGATAATAAATATTTAAAGAGTAGATGAGTGGTAGTAGTACCTTAACTAATCTTTTTAAAGATGTTTTAAATTTTTTATATTCACCAAGTGACTGAGGAAACCCAAAGAGGGCATCAGATCTAGTGTGCAACTAGAGTTACAGTCTGTTGTGAGCCACCATGTCAGTGCTGGGCATCACTCCCAATCCTCCATGAGAGCAGCCTGCGCTCTGACCCACTGACCCACTGACCCACCGACCTACCTCCCTTTACTAAATCTTCATAAACAGGAGTTAATGTTTAATTCCTAAGTCAGACTGGATACACTTGTTAGAGCTTAAAGGAAGGAAGTGTGGAATATGCTCCCACAGCATAGCCTTACCATCCTGAGAGAGTTTGCCCTGTGGAATAATTACCGTTAGTTACTGTGGTATTTATTATAGTCCTCCTCACATAGTTAAAACAAGTACAAATGTTTTTCTTTTACAACCCTGCTTCAAGTCACCTGCTAAAATTAGCCAAGGGAGTAACCTTGTGAGTTACTTTTCTTCCACCTTGGTTTTGGGGTACCCATTGGAAATAATCCTGCAACTTTAGAAGGGTATGCTTGCATTATTAGAAGCCAATTCAGGAAGTTCTAGTGTAGCATTGAGTTTATGTAGGCATTACCTATCAGGAGACCATTCATATGCAGGGCTTTCCTAAAAGCCTTACACCTGTGTATTTGAAATGGGACTCTTATGTGATGACCTTGACTGTATTCAAGCTGAACACTTCTAAAATTACTTGAGTATAAATGAGGTTTGTTTATCAGAGAGCTAAGGGCTTACCCTCAGTAAATCCCCTTTGCTAGGCATGGAGTCTACAAACCCGAGGGGAGATGGGATCGCTTCCCTGAGAAGCTCACCGTCTAGGTTTGACAGAGGAGATGGAAGGGTAAACACACATGCGTGAATGCCTGGGAAGACAGCTGATTAGCTTTTGTCACTCTAAGGGGCAGCTCTCCTAAGCCCAGCCTGGTAAAGTGGGGTGGTGGAGGAGGATAGTGAGGGCTGGGGCTGGTGCAAGAGAGCGGAGGTAGAGCTGGGGTGCTTTAGCTCAGTACTGTAAGTGGCAGGAAGACCTTTCCCAACAGGGGATTGCTCAGAGTCATGGATGGGATGGGCACCGCCAAGACAGTAGGAGAGCATGGGAAAGGAAGAAGAGCCTCACATCCTGAGGAGACATCTTCATCCAGGCTAACGAGGCTAGGCTTCAATCTGAGCACTCTGGTGAAGAACTTTATGCAGACAGTGACAGTCAGATGGCACTAGATGTTTCATTCTGATTTAAAATAAAATAATTATACTTTGCTATATCACATTTGTTTATCATCTCCCGTAGTGGGAACTTTTCCCAGTTTTCCAAACCCAGATCTTGTTGGTCATTGGTTGGGATAGTGGACCTGTACTGAGGTTCTTTTTGCCTGGAGATCATTGTTGAGACGGTTGTTTTCCTCAGGACACATGAGGAATTGGAATAAAACTAACAAGAGTTATCCTAATTGTGAAGGCGATATCTATGGAACCCTTTAAGTGCACTTGGGAAGACTCACTATGCATAGCATGACCTTGATAGGGATTCCAGGCAGGAGGAAACACATGGACATAAAGTGACACCTCACGGCCGGGTGGTGGTGGCACACACCTTTAATCCCAGCACTTGGGAAGCAGAGACAGGCGGATTTCTGAGTTCGAGGCCAGCCTGGTCTACAAAGTGAGTTCCAGGACAGCCAGGACTACACAGAGAAACCCTGTCTCGAAAAAAAAAGAAAGTGACACCTCCACCTGGACTCAAAGGGTCCTAATTCTGTTAGTACTGTCAGTATCCTCAAGTCTCTCCGCAGCTTCACTTCTCAGCGACCACTTGAATATTTGTTCTGGTCATACTTTCTTTCGAAAGCTTGGAGAGGGAAGGATGAGTTCAGATAATGCCTGACCCTCAGAAGTCCTCAGCATGGTCAGGGGCCACAGCATCTATCAAGCCAGTCTTACAAAACAGAACTTAGCTAGCTTCATGTGGAGAGGATGGGCACGAGTTCAGGAAGCCGTGGTGGGCTGGCAATTCTGAGAAAGAGCAGGGGGCACCGCGGCCGACGCAGAGGACGGATGCTTCCTGAGAAGAGTAGAAGGAGAAGGGCGTCTCACGACACCAGGCACTCCACCAAGGGCCCCATATTGTCTGCCAGAAACAGCTCATGTCTGGTGTCATTCATTGAAAGTAACTGGATGCTCCATTGTGCTGTCCTACACGTGAGGGCCACTGATGCCTCTTGGGTTCTTCCATTTTTCAGTTTGAAATTTCTTCTCCTAGTCTGAGCAGACTAAAGCAACATTGACCTTTGAGTTCCCACCAGTCCTACCAAGATTACTTCCTCAGGCAAGGACTGACACCCAAAGGTTGTCATCTGACCTCCACACTTACACACGCTTACACCTTCACACAAGCAGACACACTCACATTACACACATACATACACACACACACACAGAGAGAGAGAGAGAGAGAGAGAGAGAGAGAGAGAGAGAGAGAGAGCGAGAGAGAGCTGCCTTCACAAATAGTAAATTTGTTCTTATTTTTCTTCCTCTAAGCATAGATTTTGTTTTGTTTTGTTTTACCACATTAAAATTTAATAAAGGAAACTTTAAGGAAATGTGTATAGGAACTTTCTGTGTTACTAATTTGAAACTGCCCCCCCTGAAAAAAAATACAGCAAAACAAAATCATGTCTTAGATAGCTAAGCATTTAACGAGTCTAATACAATGAGACCCCAGAGAGTTAGGACTGTGAACTCACTCTGCTATCCGATCCTTGATGATTCGGATTTGTCTGTGGATACTCCAGCCCCTTTAAAACATGGATTTTTAAAAGAGCTTACTGTTTTTAAGAACCTCACTATTTTTTGTTTGTTTTTTGAGATAGGTTTCCTCGATGTAGCCCTATCTATCCTGGAACTTGATCTGTAAACAGTCTGGTTTCAAACTCAGAGATCCACCTGCCTCTGCCTTCCAACTGCTGGAATCAAAAGCTGTGCCACTACTGCCCAGCAAGCCTCACTATTTTTCATAGATGAGGTCACTCTGCTCAAGAGCTATCAGGGCTGTGTTCTCAGAGGCTCTCATCTCCCTAGATGACCTGCTCCTTCTCTTTTAATGCCTCTCGATTAAAAGTTTGTTTTCCATTGACATGTTCAGACTAGATGCAGCTGCTCAGAGGAGCCAGGCTCTTCCTATACCACCCTGAGGATTGAACCTCAGGCCCCCTGTGCTGACCCTGCTAGTGCAGCTGGTTTGGACATGTGGTACATTAAGCACTGGACAGCAATTGCAGGCAGTTGGAATATAAAGCTAAAGAAATATGAAAAACCACAGTAAGACCGCAGCCATTACTTAACCCCAAACTCAGATAAGATTTGGGGACTACAGCTTGGCATAGCGGCTCACGACTTCAATTAATCCTAGTACTGAGGAGGCAGAGGCAGGTGGATCTTTGAGTTCCATAGCAGGCCAGGCCTGTATAGGGAGACCCGGTCTCAACAAACAAATAAACAAAGAAACCAAAGATTTGGAGAATATTAAGGAGAAAAAGTCAGAAGGAATGTAAGGCCATCCTGGGTTCTTCTGAAAAAGCATGTAGGAGAGGCAATCAGTCAACGACAAACTGAAGATAACCTCAGGAACTGTTTGTGATGGCGGCATACTGGACATTCTATGTGCCCGTGGTGCATGCTGTTCACATGGGCCGTGTCCACGCCACATCCACATGTGCTAAGAAGCACCTTGACCTGAGTTGACTGGCTCAGTATGTGACCACCGAGGTGGAAGGTAGAAGGCTGACCTGGAGAACAGAACGGAGCTCCAGAGGAGAGCCACCTGGCTTCCCTGCGGAACCCTGTTAAAGGTTGCAGCCCCAAGCAGGAAGCCAAGGGAAGCCTCACCTGCCCCGCCCATTCTGCCTTTTCCATTGTCTTGTTGTCTGACATGTTAGAAGAAATGCTAACATGGCACATGTTCTTCCTTCCTTTCCTCAAGTGAAGAACAGCAAGCAGCTGCTTGTCCCCTTAGCCAACCCCACCCCGTCCACTGTGTCTGTGATGCCACAGCATGCCATTTCCTCTGTTCTGTTGCACTGAGCATGAATCGTTTCTAGCGAGACTGGATGTCTTTCGCTAACAAGTTTTTGTTTTATGCTTTTAATATGTCACATTTGGGCACATGGCTCTGTTTCTTTTATTGTTTGTTTGTGTAAGAGAATCCATTTTCCAATTAAAAAATAACATTTTTAATAAGAGAGTCTTCTTTTTACCAATTAGGTCAGAGTCCTAAAATTTTAAGACCCAAACCCCATGGTTTAGAGCGAACTGATTCACAAACCATAGGTGACTTTGCTACAAGAAGAAAGGGTATGTACCTGTATGGGGCACTGGGATTTGATTTATTTTCATGGTTTTTTGTTGTTGTTCAGATGAAAAGGAAGAAAACTTAAGTAGGGCTGCTACTGCCAGCTGTCCCCAGTGTGATAGTTCTAAGAGAGTACACCTCGAGATGCACAGTGGGCCTGTGTCCTCCCAGGAACTGCGAGTGACTCGGGGATTGGCTGATAACATCTGCTCTGCAGTCAGGCTTGGCTCCCTCCACATCTACCCCTTACCTTTCTAGGCAGCAGCTCATTGATTTCGCTTCTGCTTGTGGGCTACTGTGAGCCCAGGTTGTCTCCTGTCTTTGTATATGTATATGTTTTCTGTTGTGAAATAGAATAAAAAGTCGTTTCAATGTTTTTACTATGGCATGGCTTAGACATGACAGGTCAACTCATATTCACCTTTTTAAGTTAAAAAAAAGGAACATGAAGAAAAATATCACCTTTATTCAGCCTACGATGCTATATGTGACTGTTTTAAGGATATAGATAGGAAAGCTCTTAACTCAGATCCGGTAACTGTTCCTTCGTTATGCCTGAGCCTGTGTGATCTGTACTTAATTAAGATTACATATTTTTGAACCCAAAGTCAGAAAACCTGGGAGATTTTGTTTTGGTTTGGTTTTTATGATTCTTTTATGGTTTGGAGTGTAGCAAAGTTTCCACATTTTGGTTTCTAGTGCTTTCTACACATCATTTTACATGTGAAAAACTTTACTGAGGCTTCAAGGGTGGAGAATGTGTTTTACACAGATGAAATCATAAAACAATGCATTAATGAGAACAGTGGCCAGAATAGCTTTAAAGGCGCACACCTTTACGTTCTCATTTAATTTCTATTTACAAGTAGAGGTTGGACCGTGAGCTGGGTCAAGCAGCATCCTTGTCTTACCTTTTGTTACTGAGCTTGGACTCTGTTGCGATAGACCTTGTTCTCTATGTAAGACAATGCCCGCCTACCAAGTGTGAATTGCAGTATTGAGGGGCCTTGTTTATTTTGTGAAGTTCTATGTACTCACACCTTCCTTCCCTTTCTTTTCAGCCAAGCCAGCACCTTTAGAGATCAAGCCTCTGTCGGAATGGGAAGAGCTGCAAGCCCCAGTCAGATCCCCCATCACCAGGAGCTTCGCTCGGGAGTAAGTGTTTTCTTGAAAACACAGAATTGGAGTAGCAAGACAATGAAAATTGTTTATTTCAAGGGAAATGGGTTTAAAAAGAGTCTAGAGAAGCCCCCAAATCAAGAGTATCTTTATTGGTCATAGTAAAAATGTCCAGTCTATAACAGTAAACTAATGAATATTCTAGAAAGAGTATGTTTGTGATTCCTTTTATATGGGGTGCTTTGACACTTGTTCCTTGAGGTTCATGATGTTACTTTCTGTAGCTCCTCTAGGTTTCCCATGTCCCCTCGGCCTGATTCTGTGCACAGTACCACATCGAGCAGCGACTCTCATGACAGTGAAGAGAACTATGTCCCCATGAACCCAAATCTGTCCAATGAAGATCCGGTATGTGCAGACCTCGTGTTCATTTTTCTACCTGAACTGGCCTTTGAAACCAGTTCAGCATAAAATGTTCTGTGTGTACACATTTACCCTCACATCTTTCTTCCTATACTTGAAAAAACAATGAAAGACCGTTTTTTTTAAAGTAATACTTTTGTAAGTATCATCAGTCCTAACACCAGCCATGGTCAAGTTGTTCTGACTGTACACTTGTAAATCTATTAGAAACGTGAAAGCTTTTGTTACAGCTTTCCGTAGCTGTAACAATTTCCCGAGAAAATCAACTTATAAAGAGAGAAGGTTTTGTTTGACTTGGAGTGTTAGGAATGCCTGTGTTGCTCAGTTTTGTTGCTTTGGGCCTGTGGTGACACATGGCCGTGGCTAGTAGCCTTACGACCTGTAATGCAGTGAGAAAAGGAGCCCAAGTTCCACACCCTCTTCAGGACATGACTCTGGTGACATAAATAAAGACCCCAACTCTTGCCAGGCAGTGGTGGCACATGCCTTTAGTCCTAGCACTTGGGAGGCAGAGACAGGTGGATTTCTGAGTTCGAGGCCAGCCTGGTCTCCATGAGTGAGCTCCAGGACAGCCAGGGCTACACAAAGAAACCCTATCTTGAAAAAACAACAAAACAAAACAAAAGGCTCCATCTCTTGAAGAATTCACAGTGTCTCAGGAGTGCCATAGTGACTGTCAAGCCCTCCCACTGTAACCCTCAGAAGGATATCTCACATCCATTCTCATTGGTTTACAGTCATGTCACAGCTAAACTCCATTATCATAGTCTCTGTTTTGTTGTTGTTGTTGTTTGGGTTTTTTTGGTTGTTTTTTTGTTGTTTTTTTGTTTTGGGTTTTTGGTTTTTTGAGTCGGGGTTTCTCTGTATAGCCCTGGCTGTCCTGAAACTCACTCTGCAGACCAGGCTGGCCTTGAACTCAGAAATCTACCTGCCTCTGCCTCCCAAGTGCTAGGATTAAAGGTTTGCTCCATCACCACCCAGCATAGTCTCTATTTTTTAATATTTGTCAAAAAAATCCACTGACAGTGTGTTATAGTGAAATCCTCCAGGCTCAGGTTATGACAGGCATCAGGAGGAATTGTCACATGCAGAAGAACTCTGATAATCTTCCAGTTAAACAAAAGGGAAGTCTAGAAAGACATCACATTCAGAGGTCAAGCTGAGGAAATGAACCTTCTGATGTTAAAGCAGGAAAGTACTTTGGCTTGCTTGATATGTTCAAAGAAATATGAGGTGATCGATTTTCAAAATATTCAAGTAAGCAATAATGGCTCAGCAGTGAGGGCGTGTGCTGCTTTTAGCTCCCAGCACCTGCTGCAGATGGTTCACAGAAGAACCTCTACCCCAGGGCATCTGGTAACTTCCTTAGGTCCCTGCGCACATATGAACATCTACCTACAAACACATACATACAGACTTAATTTTTTAATGACCCAAGTAGAAATAGCTGTGTGCCAGGTACAACTGAAAAGTCAACTCTCTCCTCTGCAGCTTCCCGTGCTGCCAGCTGCCAAGACTCAGTGATCCTCACAGCCCTTCATTAGAAGAGAATGTGATCGTTGAGCGAGGTTCATCAATCACTTTCCTCTTGGAACAGTGTGTTGATGGAGTGCCGTGGGAATTCACAGGACCCAACATACTCTTGGATTTATTAACTCAGTGTAACCAAATTAATAGTCTTAGAGAAGTTAGGATTTGTGTATAAAGGTTAAGTCACACATCCACCAAGTGAACTCTTACTAGGTGGCCTAAATTTTAGTCATGGTCCAACACTACTGCCATAACTAACAGAAGTATCACTCAGTTTCCTATATTTAAGGATTTTAGAAAACCTAGCACTATTGCTTTTTTTTATATTTGATATAAAGATATTTGATATACAGAATATCTAGAACAAGTCTCTGAATCTTAGAGTTTCTCTAAAAACTGTGTGGGGAAAACACTGGATGAAAGGCTACTGTGGAGACAAGCTGTTCTCCCGAGCCTGGAGCCAGAGCCAGGAAACTTCCTTCTAGAAGCTGAGCTTCAGCCCTACTTTAAGATGAAAAAGGAAGTCCGCTGGTTGTGCTGGTAATTAGACAGAGAGTTCAGTTAGGAGTGCTGGCAAATGCTCATGAGGAACAGCTGGCTGGAATTAACTGTGCCAGGTCCTAGGGATTTATGCCTCTTTTTTATGGCTTTATAATATTGTAAAAACTGTTCCAGCCGAGGCAAGGTGGGGTGTGGGTGTGTTTGCATTGGTCACCTTTGGACACAGAGTGTTACCCCCACCCCAAGCCTAGAGTGAAAGATGGTGTCCTTCGAGGACAAAAAGACTGTGATGGCACATTTCAGGGTTCCTTTCTCATAACCTAGGAAAGGGGGATGCAATCCAGCCATTTGAATTGGGCATCCAGATGTTCCTGAATGCTTGTGAGCTATGCCATTGATCTGAAAGTTCTTGCCAAAGTCTGTTCCTGTTTCTCCAGGTCAAGCTTGTTTGTTCTTACTTGCTGGTGCTGACTGCCCTCTATCTTCCTGGTTTTGTTACATGATTCTGGAGAGTTTTTTCATATGCTTCTTTGGGGAAGAATGGCATCAGACTAAGAGAAAGCAGAGAAGTTACTGGAAAGACCGGAGTCATGATCCACATCCTTTAGTTAATATACTCGGAACTCATTCTTCTCTAAATACCTAGGAGTTAAATGTGGATCTTTAATTCTTTATTAAATTTTTAATACCATATATTTTAGTCATATTCTTCCCCCCTTTCCCTTTAAAAGCAAGAAGTATGAGGATCCCTCACTATAAAAGTGAAACTAAGTACATATATATGATTTTCTTTTGTTTTGCTCTGTTTTGAGATATGATGTCGCAGTTGTAGCCCAGGACAGTCTTGAACTGGTAATCCTCCTTCATCAGCTTCTCGGGTACTGGAATTAAAAGTTCGCTTTCACACCCAGACCTGTATGGTTTTAAGAATGTTTATTAGAGCTTTTGCAGCTGTCTGTGACCTGATGTCTGACTTTTTTATTATTACTCTTTTCATAACTCTGTGTGTGTGTCGCACGTGTGTGTGTGTGTGTCGCACGTGTGCGCACGTGTGTGTGTGTGTGTGTGTGTGTGTGTGTGTGTGTGTGTCGCACGTGTGCGCACGCACATCTTAGTTAGGGTTTCTATTGCTGTGAAGACACACCATGGCCATGGCAGCTCTTAGAAAGGAAAACAGGCAGTCATGGTGCCTGAGAAAGAGATGAGGATTTTGCTTCTGAATGGGCAGGCAGCAGAAGTGAATGTCTGAGGCAGAAGCTGACTTGAGCTTCTGAGACCTGAAAGAGACCTCAAGTAACACACCTATTCCAACAAGGCCACACCTCCTAATGGTGCCACTCCCTATGGGCCAGTGGGAGGGACCATTTTCTTTCAGAGCCATGAAGTTTATGTCTGTGTCTGGGTTATTTATGAGCAAGGGACACTTACCAGTGGCTGCACCACCGAGAAAGAGGACTGCCTCCAGCTGCAGCCATAAACTGCCAGGCTCTCCTCAGGCTGAGTATTAGTCTAACTAAGTTTAACTTCAGAGCCCAGGAGTTCAAGACCATTTTGGACAATGTAGTGACCCTCCCCATCCCCCAGGGCAAAGAAGAGGGGGTGGAAGAAGAGGGCATCTCCTGAGTGTCTGCCTACTGATTGCTGTTCTGTTTTAGAATCTCTTTGGCAGCAACAGCCTTGATGGGGGGAGCAGCCCTATGAACAAACCCAAAGGAGACAAACAAGTCGAATACCTGGATTTAGACCTGGAATCTGGGAAGTCCACGCCCCCAAGGAAGGTAAGTGATCCCGTGTTCTCTAGGTAATTCAAGCACACTGTGAGGGCCCGTGCTCTTGAGGGAAGGATGGGGGCCTGATTATTTAAATTTAGTGACTGTTGTTTCCTAAGTCACAAGCAATAAAATCATGAAGTCAGATGATTTGTTTCCCTCTCTGTAGAGGCCGGTCAGTTGTGAGTTTTGTTCTCTCTTTGTAGAGGTCAGTCAGTTGTACAGTTTCTACTCGTCATGGTCAGTGCTTTGCTGTCTTTAGAATGAAGAAAATATGACTTGGCTGAGTGGGGTAGCCACACCTTCAATCCCAGCCCTGGGGAGGCAGAGGCAGGCAGAGTTTGAGGGGCACCTGGTCTACAGAGTGAGTTCAGAATAGCCAGGGCTGCAGAGAGATTCTCTGTAAAAGGAAGAAAAGGAAAGCTTGGCTCATGGCTCATTCAAGTCATTAATTTCTATTAAACCTACCAATTACACAGTTTCATCATAATTTGTTTTTGGTGGGGTTTTTTTTTTTAATGCTCAACCTATATGTGTGTATATGCACATGAGTGCAGTGTTCCCTCAGAGGCACGGAAGAGGGCATTAACTCCCAGGAGCTGGAGTGACAGGTAGTTGTGAGCCACATGAGTGCTAGGAACCCGTTCAGTTCCTCTGTAAAAGCAGTGCACAGCCTTACCTACCCAGCCTTCCTTCCAGCCTGTGCATCACCGGACTTACTGCATTGTTTGAGTCCTATTTTCTTACATTTTCCTCTGTGTTACTCCTTCACTTATCATTCCCTCTTGTAGCTTGGATTTTCTGCAGCCAGTTCTCTTGAAGTCGCTGTAATGAATGTCTTTTGGTAGTGAATTCTTTTCAGGTTGTGTGTAACTGAAGTCTCTTTATTTTAGAAACAGATTTTGTTGAGATCACAGTTCTTTTTTTTTCCTGTGACATAATTAGATAATTTTTAATAGTATTTGAATTCTGAAAATAAGGTTGAGTCAGGCAGTGGTGGCACATGCCTTTAATCCCAGCACTTGGGAGGCAGAGACAGGCAGATTTCTGAGTTCGAGGACAGCCTGGTCTGCAGAGTGAGTTCCAGGACAGCCAGGGCTACACAGAGAAACCCTGTCTCGAAAAACAAAAAAACAAAAAAATAAGTCTGAAAATAAGGTTGAAAAAAATTGAAAGATTTGATTAAAGAAGATGTCATTATTTGTACAGAGAAAAAAAAAAGCTCACTGCAGTCATTTTAATGTGATGTGGTCTTCTACCAGAACAAGCAAGGCTGTTTACCATGTTGGAAAAGGCTGTCATACTATCAGGGTAGTTGAGCTACTGAAATCAGTTCTTGACTGAGCCTCTTTACCCAGTGGGGACCCTCGGTGGCTGTCAAGTCTCTTGTTCTGTCAGATGTACCCTTTGCATACTTCCTGTCTGTTTCTGGCTGCCTTTCAGCTGTTTCCTGCTGAATTTACAGTTTCATGAGAGTGTGTAGACATAGGCCTGTTGAGATTACTACTCTAGCCTCACATCAGCTTCCTTCAAGCTTACCAGGAGCCTGTTTTCAGCATCCTACCTTCCCTTCATCCTCCCCCACCCAGCGCACTGTGTCCCTCCACATTCGTGGTGACCTTGGTGGTTCATCCCCATCCTCCCTGCACATCTTAGAAATGTCCTTACTGTCTAGGAGCTCTGCAGAGCATGGTCCACCCTGCTGGTTCGGTTACTGTGTATCTAGTTGCATGTTAAGAGGAGAGAGGCCGGTTGTGGTAGCACACTCCAGTAGGATTTGCTGAAGGAGGCAGAGGCAGGAGAATCACAAGTTCAAGGCTAGCCTAGGCTACACATTTTGGGCTGGAGAGATGGCTCGGTGGCTAAGAGCACAGACTGTTCTTCCAGAGGTCTTGAGTTCAATTCCCAGAAAACACATGATGGCTCACAACCTTCCTTAATAGGATCCAATGCCCTCTTCTGGTGTGTCTGAAGATGAGCTACAGTGTATTCATATACATGAAATAAATAAGTAAATCTTGAGTGAGCTAGAGGGGGGCAGCTTTCGGTTACTGTATATCTGGTTGTACATTAAGACAAAGGGGAACAGCTTTGGAGTTTATTTTCCTGCAAATATAACTGCCGAAAATACAAATTTTTTTTTTTTAACGAATTTATTTTATGTATGTACATACACTGTCTGGAAGAGTAACCAGTGTTCTTCTTAAACTCTGGGCCATCTCTCCAGCCCCTAAAAGTACTTTTCTTGCACAAAGAGTAAAAAGGTATTTGGTGCTGATCCAGGCCAGAAAAAAAAAATCAAACATAAGCCAAAGAGAGTGGCTCTGTGTGTTCGATGAAGTACATTTTCTATGGATATCATCTGTGATGGCAGTATTAGTTTGAATGGTTCTATATAATTTTAAAATTAAGAGAAATCAGTGTCAAATTAGAGAGTAGACAGACAATACCATTAATCTGAGGTAATGCCATTTTGTGTGTGTGTGTGTGTATGTGTGTAATTCCAGTATTGCATATGTCTATCCATCTACTGTTGTTTGTTTGTTTGTCTGTTCTTGAGGCAAGGTTTCGTTATGCAACCTTTGCTGTTCAGGAACTCACTACATAGAGCAAGCTGGCCTTGAACTCTAATATAGAGATCCACCTACCTACCTATGCCTCCCAAGTGCTGGCATGAAAGACGTGTACCACCATACCCTGCATGTGTATCTATTTCAAATCTTGGGTTTCACTCAAAACCACCCTGACAAATGGCCCCTTGGGGGTATTTCCTTGTGTTTTTAGCAAAAGAACAGTGGTTCTGGCAGCAGCATGGCAGATGAGAGGGTGGATTACGTTGTGGTAGACCAACAGAAGACTCTGGCCCTGAAGAGCACCAGGGAAGCGTGGACGGATGGGAGGCAGTCCACAGAGTCTGAGACGCCCAACAAGAATGTGAAGTGAAGACACACCGTCCAAACTGCCGACAGACGAGTGCAATGAGTGATGCTAAGTGAAGATGCTTCTGCTCTCAGTGGCGCCTCGAGCCAGCGGGGGCAGAGAAAAGGACCTCTCACCCATGCTCAGGCAAACTAGGTTGTGAATGGTGCTGTGTGGTATTGAATTTGTAACTTGTAAATAACCTGGGGAAATATTGTTTTAGTTCACGGAGAGAGTCTGTCCCTAGTTAACACACTTGTAGTATTACTCTACTGATGCACTTTTCATTTAAAACCTTGGTTTGGGTCTTCCCAATCTACCCTAACAGAATTTCCTCCGGAGGTCCTTTTACCTCGTCACACTACTCTGTATAACAATGCTAAGTAAGCTGAGCTACATAAATTCTGGAAACTGCAGTTGAAGCTACAGGGTTAACACCATTAAAACGAGAAATAAGTTGATAAGTCGCTTTTCCCTTGAAGGTGGCAGCCATTAACTTAAGCTGAGGATCATAGTTGGACTTGTCCTTTGTTGTTTTCCAGAAATTCCAGGGACAGTGTGTATACTGAGTCAAGCCCTAGTTCTCTGGCTCATGTACACTTGGATTTTAATTGTGACTTTGCCATGTTTTGTTAATTACAGTGTTTGGGTTCTTTGAGTGGACGTTCTGCAGGGTAGGATCTTGCACCTTTAAACGACTGTCTGCCTCTCAGTTACACTAGGAAACCCACATCATCCAGAGTGGATTGATGATCCATTCTTATTCCTGTTCATGTGTATTAAACATTATTTTCAAAAGGCAGACTATATGACCAACTAATCAGGTACGCACAAGGCACTGATGTGCTAATACAGTGATTGGATCAGACTAAGTGCTTCAGTTAGGTGTTCGTTAATCCTAATCTTGGTTTGGAATTAATGAAACAGTTGGCCTTCACTGTCAGTTGCTGCAACATAATATTGCTTTTAAATAATTATGACAAGACCATAACTTCAAACAATGCGCATAGGATGACTGTCACCGTAAATGTCTATCATCTCTTGTGAAAGTGGCAAGATTTCATTTGCATAAATATGGCAAATGCCTTTTTTTTAAAAAATTTTTTTAGATATTTTCTTTGTTTACATTTCAAATGTTATTCCCTTTCTTGGTTTCCTCACCACACCCCCTTCCCCCCCATCCTCCTGCTTACCAACCCACCTACTCCTGCTTCCCTGTCCTGGCATTCCCCTACACTGGGACATCAAACCTTCTCAGGACCAATGACCTTTTCTCCTATTGATGTCCAACTAGGCCATCTTCTGCTACACCTGTGGCTTGAGCCATGGGTCCCTTCATGTGTACTCTTTGGGTGGTGGTTTAGTCCCTGGGAGCTCTGGAGGTACTGGTTGGTTCATATTGTTGCTCCTCCTAGGGGGATGCAAACTCCTTCAGTTCCCTTGGTCCTTTCTCTAGCTTCTCCACTGGGGAACCTGTGCTCAGTCCAATGGTTGGCTGATAGCATCCACCTCTGTATTTGTCAGGCACTGGCAGAGCCAAAAAAATAAAATAAAATAAAATAATTTAGAGAGATCCATATTAAAATGTATCAAAATTTTATTCGTTTACCTCAATCACGTTACTTAATATTCTTAATGCTTCTGTTATGAAGTTTAACACTTTCTTATTTTAACTGCAACAACTTGTGTATTTTAATAATGCCTTTGAATTTTGAAGGTTGGCAAATTTTTTATCTTTCATTCACTTTAATCTCTCCACTAGAAGATATGTATTATTCATCGGCAACTTTTGTCTTTCCTTTCTTCAAACGTTAAATCTGTCCTTTGTATGGGATATCACTTCTCTTATTCCGTGCTTAATTAGATATGCTATTTAATTTTTTGTGTTTTATTTAGTTACATTTTGAGAATTTTGTTAGTGCCTTTTTTGTATTTTATTTTTATTTATAGTTTTATATTATCCATTTGACTTGTTAGTTAATTGTTAAACTTACTTTGTTTTTTTGCATTTATTGCAATCTTACCTCCTAAGTTAGTGTAACTAAGAATGGGAATAGGTACCTTCAATGGTTCATGGATGAGTAAATGAAGATAGAATAATAAAAAATAATATGGTAAATGGTTTTATATAACCCTTGGAATGAAATAACACATATAAAACCAATTTTGGGTAGATTAATCTGAGTGTAGAATAAATGCATTGGGAAACACCTGAAAAATAAGAAATCTGGTAGGTAACATAAAATGGTGAGGTCTGATCTCCAGGTGTTCCAGTAGCAACCAACTAGAGAGATCACCAAGGAGAAATGCCTTGCTGGGTGCATCAACTGGTAAGGTGAAATGTCAAAGGATCACCTTAATCAATGGAGGCTAAATCTCATATCCAGGTGGAACAAGATAACTCTGAAGAGGGAAATTCTTATTACAGGGAAATTAGAATACTTGTTTATATTATCATTAATTTATTGCATCATTTAATTATCTTATCCTATTGCTTGTGAAAATTACCTCTAAAAAGTTAATTGTTTAATTATCCTTACTTAATCTTACATGCCACTATTCAAATTCTTTGCAGAATATTTATTCTTCTCTAAGGAATATAAAAGGATTAGATGAATGTGACAATATTCAATGTCATATCTTAATGGAAATCAGAGTAATGGGTTAAAGCTTATTTTCTGTCCTGTTTAACATAAGCACTTAAGCACTGTGATTTCTCACAGTCTATAAATATTTACTAAAAGGAAAACCTACCTTGGTGTTCCTAGTTCACTTAGGATATGCATCATTCATCCTTCCAAATCTGTCACCTTTCGATTTGGCCTTTCACTGACCTTAATTTCTCTGGGGAAGGCTTTTGTGGAAATAGTTTATGTCATGTTTGCTCAAGGAAGGAGAAAAGTGAAGAAAAAAGTATTTGTAATAAAGGTTTGGTGAGGATATAACTGACATTAAAATGACCTATCCACTTCAGATACTTGATTTTTGGACAGAAAGCCTAGAGTAATATTAAAAAATAATATGAAACTTAGTAGGTGGAAAAGAAATGAAATGACAAGGACTCATTTTCATTGTTCTTTTCCTTACATTTAACTAAAAGACAAAATCATCTGTAGACAAAGAAGTATTTTATGTGAATATCAATTTTCTTAAAACTCAAGAACAAATACATATAAGCTAAGCTTTGTAAATAGCTCAAATATTATTGGTCCAGTTGACATTTAAAGTCTATAATTTTGTGTCTGAATTATTTTTTGGCAATCTTTGAAATGTCTTTAAACTTGCTAAATAAGCATGAATGAGATCCACCCTGCCTCACTGCTTTCTAAGAGAATTTATATTTTACTGTAATATTTGGTAGAAGTGATCAAGATGCAACCAGGAATCCAATATATCCATATAATCAATGTATATTGTAAAATATGTTATCTGAAGAAAGACTACAATTTATATGTAATAGAATTCACTGAATTCATATAAAAATTATTCTAAGAATTATTAGAAATCTCCAGCCTTCCATCTTTAATTTTTATCTTGCTTTACATTCATAGATATGTTGTAATACTGCTAGGCATGCATATTTAAACTCCTAATATCAGTATTAGCTTTAGAATTCTGTAAATAGCTGGAAAATTAGACATTTTACCAAGTATTTGAAAGCAAATAGAGAAGACATGATAGAAAGACAAATATATTATCTATCAATATCTGACTACCATCTATCCATCTACATCTGTCCATACTTTTCTGTATGTATGTATATTAAAAGTGATATAGAAAGAGAGCAAATCAAAAATAGAATTAGGAGAAGAGAAGAGGAAAAGAAGAGAAGATGAGAAGGGAAGGGCAGGAAAGGAGAAGAGAAGAGAAGAGAAGAGAAGAGAAGAGAAGAGAAGAGAAGAGAAGAGAAGAGAAGAGAAGAGAAGAGAAGAGAA
>JADRCC010576239.1:0-27369 GCA_019843855.1 Hylomyscus alleni
CAGATGCCATTAAAGAATAATAGAAATCATGCATTCGTAGTGTTTGGCTTTGTGTCTGGGTTATAATCTCCAAATGACAATAATTCTAATTCTTTAAAGACAGAGGTTTGTAATTCATAACTTTGAGGGTTCTAGTTCTAGGCAGTTGCTAAGGTAGCGTTTTCCTACATTTTCCCTAATTTCAATATTTGTTATTTGATCATATGGTAAAATCCGCAGTCCCAAGTTAGGGTACAGAGAAATAGCTCATCTCCTCTTCCTAAGTGCCTGGCTTTCTCATGAGAAGGTCTGCAAATGAATCAGCTGATCTCCAAAGTTACTAACAGAATGCAGGTCCTTCAGGCATCAGACTTAAAGATGGTTCTGTGTCTTTGTTCCACTCTGCTCCCGCTGGTATTTCAGGAGCCTTAATAATCACTACCCATCTTGCTGGCTCTTCCCAAATGCTGTATCACACACCACCAGACTGTTCCCATGGAAGTCCTGGATCTCCTGATTGCCTAGCAACTGAGTGTTCAATCTGGAAATGTTTCTGGGATCCTGCAGTATCCCGTATTCTCTCTAATTGGTTGATACATGTACCATTTAAATGCTTAAATACTTTAAGATGTCATTCCTGGTCTTGTTAGACAGATATCCATACTGTATTCCTCCCCCTGCTTGGATTGTATCTTCTTTTCAGTACTAAAGCATTCTTAGTAGTTTATTGGTCTTCCCAACTTTGCATTTCCCTCCCATTTGTAGCATTGCATGTAATGGTCAAGCAATAAGCCTTAAGTGTTCTCCTTGTTTTAATTTCACCACGATATCAAAGTGAATGTTGGGAAGCTGGGCCTGATGGCTCAAATCTGTAATTCAGCACACCAAAGAATGAGGCAGAAAAGTCTTAAGTCCAAGGCCACTTTCGGCTAACACAGTGAGGCAAAACAAAACAAACAAAACAAACAAACAAACAAAAAATAAATACAAAACCAAGAAAGCTCTAAGCTTTGCCCATAGTTCATCTGGGAAGAGTACCTATGTCCTTGTACATTTTTTAGTTAGAAAAAGAACTAGGTACGGGCTGAGGAAGTGCTTAGAGCCAAAAGTGCTCAAATGTGTAGACTTTTAAAATTTTGGGTTTTAGTACTCTAGTACTTTAGTACTTTAGAAACAGTTTCAATGTTTGGGCCATCTCAGAGGTCATATTTTCCAGTTAACATTGTCCACCGTGCAATAGCTGTACACAACATGTGGCACTATATTGTTGCTATGGCAGGGGCTCAGCACATGGCGGGCATACCAGCTCCTGCCTCCAGAGAGTTTGCTAAGTGCTATTTAGGTTTAGAAAGATTTCGAGGATGCTCACAACCAACCATCAGACTGAGCACAGGGACCCCAATGGAGGAGTTAGGAGAAGGATTGAAGGAGCTACAGGGGCCTTATCTGGCATGAATGGGAGAAGAGGCCCTTGGGTCCTGGGATGGCTCAATGCCCCAGTCTAGAGGAATGCTCCGGTGGTGAGGCAGGAGTGGGTAGGTGGAGCACTCTCACAGAAGCAGGTAAGGGGGGATGGCAGAAGGGAAACTGGGAAAGGGGATAACATTTGAAATGTAAATGTAAATAAATTTTTAAAAAGTAAAAAAAAAGAATTGAGTATAATCAAATCATGCCATTATGTTATATATACATATGAAATTGTCAAAGAACAAAATCATTCAGTAAAAATATTTTCAAATCCAAAAAAAAAAAAAAAAAAAGATTTTCTTTCCATGTTCTATGCGGCTTTCCTCACGTGGATGCCTGTTCTGATCACATATCCAAGCTTTATGTGGGTTGCAAGGCTTGCTGTGCGCTCCCAGGCCATGACAGTTTTTGAGTCATGCTCATCACGCAGTTCTCATCAGATTGGTACAAGTTCTAATTGCTGCATTCTGTAATTATTAGACATTGACTGATAAAAAATTAATTATTTCTCCTGTGAATAATTGAAGACTACTTTGTACTCCGATTGAGAGAATAGAAGTGCATTTTAGAAATAATTTACTCTCTACAAGTGTTTATTGTAAACACTAATGGTGATTTTTTTCATTTTCCATATTTATAATGTGAGCATGTGTGCATGTATGTGGGTGCAGATGCATGGACCCACATGTTTGGATATGCATACATGTATGTGCCTATGCCTGTGAATGCAAGGTTAATGTCAAGAATCAGCCTCAATATTTCCTGCACATTGATCTGTGAGAAGGGTCTCATTAAACCAGACCTCGATGCTTGAAGGGCAGGCCTTCTGCATGCTAAGCGAGTTCTCCATCTCTGAGCTACTGCCCCATGCCTTTTCCACACGTTATCTTGAGGCAGGGTCTCAATGCCCAGAATGCCATTGAACTTGCCTTTACCTCAACCTCCCAAATGGTTAGGATTATGAGTCTGCCCTGATAAGAAGCCAATTTTGATTTTGAAGTAGCTGGGGATTTCTCCCTGCCCCTGTATATAAGAATAATACCACTTTGGTTTAACTTTGAAGAAGAAATTTTATATTCATACCCCTCCCTCTTTAGGGGAAATATGCTAAGGAAGGAAACTTTTTAAAAGAGATGTTTAAATTATATACAGTTAAACAAATCCCACTTTATTTTACAGAAGTCTAGTGGGCATACATTTAATCAGATTCCTGCTATGAACATCACCTAATAATTTAAATGTCCGGAGCTACATTCTATGCCACTTTGACCTGGACACTTTTTTTCCTTTGAGATGGTCTTGCTATATAAATGTAAACCAGACAGTAACCCCAACTGGTGACCCTCCTTGTTCAGACTCCTAGGTGCTGGAGTTACGGTGTATGCTACTAGTAGTAAAACTAGGTTTTAGGGGCTGTCTTCTCTTTTCTATGCTGCTGTAAAACTCGGATTCCCCATAGGTGTACAGATATTTTACTTTTCTTTCCTTTTCTTTCTTTTCTTTCATTTCTGCCCTTCCCTCTTCCCTCCTCTCCCCTCCCTTTCTCAAACTATTTAGTTAGTATTCATCCCTGAGCAAAAGAACGGAACACTTTTCTCAAGATTAAAATTTTGGAAATGGTCATGTGGGTTGGAAGAAATTCCAAGCAATTTTTGAGATTGAGGTTGTCTGATAAAAGTGTGAAGAGGCAAGGAAGGCTCTGGGGTGTTCAGGTGCTATCAGGATTGGTTTGGAGAAAGGGCATGGGAACAGGGCTCAGAATGGGACTGGGCTTACCTTAAATGAAGACCTGTTATAGATAGTGGTTTAAAATGTAGCTCCCAAGCAAGGCATCAGCATCACCCGGACTCCTGTCAGAAATGCACAGCCTCAGCCAACCCTATCTAGACTGCTGAGTTCAAAACTAGGAAATGGCACTCATTTATCTGTGCTTCAGTAAGTTCTCTAGAAGGCTCTGCTTCATTCCAGTGTTTGAGAACCTCCAGTGTAGTTCAATATTCCAAACCATAAGTGAACCTTGCAGAAGACATTTTGTGTGGCTTCCATGTACAACAGGCATTAGAGTAAGACAAGCAGAGTGGTCAGATATTAGTGTGTAGCTCTCTAGTGGTCAGGGTGCACAGACCTGGGAGAGGCTTTCAAGATGTTTCTGAAATAGACAGGGCAGCAAAAGAATCATTGTGCAGTTAGTAACTTATCTAAAACCATTTACTGGTCAAGAAGTGAAAACATTTTTTAAAAAGCTTAAGTAATCTCAAAACTACTAAGTAACAGGCTCTAAGAAAGATTTAGAAAAGGAGATTTTGCAGAGACTCCATCTGGCAACTTGTGGAGAGAAATACAGGGACCCAAAGCTAAAAATAAGGCAGGCATTAGTTTATTCTGCATAGAAGGAGAAGAAAGATTGTAGGAGCCAGAGGGGTTGAAGACACAAAATCCACAAACCTGGATTTGTAGGAGCTCACTGAGACCAAAGCAACCATCAGGGATCTTGCATGGGTCTAACGTAGGCCCTCTGCATACATGTTATATAGTGTTTTTGTGGGGCTCCTAACAGAGGGAGTGGGAGTGCTGTTTCTGATGCTTTAGGGACCTTATACTCCTAGCAAGTTGTCTCTTCCAGGCTTGATATGAGGGGAGGTGCCTAATCTTTATTGCCACTTGATATGCCATGTTTGCTTGATATCTTTGGGTGGCCTGCTCTTTTCTGAAGGGAAATAAAGGAGGATTGGATGGAGAGGAGGGGTGAGAGGTGGGACTGAGAGGAGAGGAGGGAGGGGAGTATGCACTCAAGATATAATATATGAGAGAATAAATTAATTTTTAAAAATTCAAAAAGGAAATAGAAGATTATGATATTGGTGGTTGGTTTGGGTTTTGGTTTTGATTTTGGTGTGTGTGTATGTGTGTGTGTGTGTGTGTGTGTGTATGTGTGTGTGTTCATGTGTGTTTGTGAGAGAGAGGGAGAGAGAGAGAGAATGAGAACATACGTGCATGCGCATGAGCACTTGTGCACATGCACTTGACATCTTTTATGGGGAGAAAAAGAAAGACCTGTACTAGACAATGCTGAACGATGTAAAATAAGTAAGAAAACCCTCATTTGTTATGCAGTGTTGAGTCTATAAGAAGCTCCACAACATCATTGAGATTCTGTATTGAACACAGTGACTATGCCCAAAGTATTGGACTATGTCCAGCCCAAATGTACTGTGACTCCCTGAAAGCCACTCAAAAAGAATGTGTCTTTGGCTCAGACACTTAAGTATCCCACATCTATTGAAACTCAAGAAAGTGCCATAAGAATCAAAATCCAGTCACAAAAGCTGATGGTATAGAGTCATGCAAAAAAAATTAAGCAGTAAATCTCCTAAAAGTTGCAAGTCACATCACTAAACTGTACCTTTGTCTTTCTGCGTGGAAGGTGTCAGAGGTATATGTATAGCTATGGATGTGTATTCGTGTATATGCATGTGTCTGTGGGGCCTTGGATGTTGTTCCTTCTTAGAAGCCTTCTATCTTGCTTTTTGAGATAGAATCCTGTTGTAGTAAAAATCAATTCTGCTGCATCTTTGATCATTCGGTTCCCAAATAAAAGACATAAAACCTTTCTATTTATAATAAGCCTCAGTAGCACTAGAGCTGAACAGCTATCAACCCTCTAAGCTATTTTGTCTACTTCTCTGTCAACCCCACAGTATAGATTGCCATGTTCAGCCTGGGACTCTCTTCCTCCCACTGGCCAGCCCTCATGACCATGTAGTCATGATTCACCCACCCCGTGGCATCTTCTCCACCCTTCACCTCTCTCTTCTCTCCTTGGGGTCTCTGCCTCAGACCCTCAGCCCTGAGAACCAAAGCCCCACTCACCTCTCTTCTGCCCAGCTAAAAGCTGTAGGCATCTTTATTCAAACATGGTTTTACATTAAAGAGCAAGATTACATAGCATGATTTGGTGTACACCTCGTCCCTGGAGACAACCAGACCTTGGGGGTCAGTTTTTAGCATTGCAATACATAGCAACAGACTAAACCTTCTCCACAGAATCCCTCTCTGGGATCTGGAAGTCATCTAGACTAGCTGTCCATCAAACCCCAAGGATCCATTTTCTGTCTCCACCTCCTCAGTGCTGAGATTAGAAGTGCATGCCACCATTTCAGGCTTTTTAACATGAGTATCAGGTTAGGATTCAGGTCCTGTGTTTGCATGTCAAGTACTTTACTCTCTGAACTGTTGTCCCAACCCCTTGCTTGGCTTTTTAAGATAAAACTAAACCTTGTCTAGAATGAGTGACTAATAGTCAATCTCAATTCACCTGCTCAATTTTTATAGCTATTAATAATTAATAACCCAGTAAGATACATTTAATTCATGAACCCACTGGCATTCCAATTTGGATATTGACCTTGATCCATGAACATTTATTGAGTAGACATGTAACCGTATGTATCTGAGCATTGGCTGTATGTAGATGTATGTATGTGATGTGGATCACAACACAGTGAGAAGTATTTTGTAGAAAGCATTTTTCCAGTATACCTTATTTATCTCACCCTGATTAAATTTAAATTAGCATTCTAGGCATAATAAGAGCAATTCTATGGATGATGTTGTTGAGTGGACATTTATAAAAACAGTACAACATTCCCTTTTGTAATTTTGTTAGTAATATCATTTGAGAGGAGAAAGGTAGCCATTGAAGAAAGCTCTTAAACAGGCAAATTAGCACTGTTACTATGGAATTTTCTTCAAAATTTAACAATAAAACTCCCATATAACCCATGAATCTCCCCTATATGTATAGCTAAAGGTCATGAAGTCAGTCCATCTGTCTGTGCCCACATTTTCTTTGCAGGATTGTTTATAGTAATTATCATATGGAATCAGCTTAAGTCTTCACTAGTCATTTATAGGTAAATAAAACACACTGTATATACACAAAGCTATTTGGCTGTTTAGAACTGAAGACAATCCTGGTATTAACAATAAGATAGGTGAATGTGGAGGATCTGTAAAATGAATAAGCCAGGCACCAAATGACGTTCATCATAAGTTCATCAATTGGTGAAAGGTGAAAAAATTGAACTCAAAGAAGTGGAGAATGAAGTGGTGGTTATGAAAGCTGTTGCAGGGAGGGGGTTGGGAGGGCATTTGCCAAAGCATTGCAGTAACTCAGCAAGAAATAGTACCTCCAAAGTACCTCCATAGGCTCTATAGCACAGGCTCTATTTAATAACAATGTATTCTGGAAAACTGCTGAGTAGATTCTGAGAGTTCTCACTATTTAAAGGGTGAGTGTGTAAGATGGTAAGTAGTTCAATTTAGTTGTTTCATATTGGATGCATATGTTAAAACACATACAATGAATATATAATTTCTATTGGTCAGTAAAAATTACTAATTAATTTGGATTTTTTAATGAAAGAAAGTCAACTTTGGAATCAGATAAGCATGACACTGGTCCTCCCCCCAAAAGTTAACCTTTGTATGAGAAGAAAGATGAAGTTTTGTTTTTAAAAGAGATAGTAAATGATAAGTATAAGGATAAGAATTTATGCAGATGAAGACACTGGAATGTGGCAGCTATAAATATAAAATATGTAGACGGTGTATTTCAAGTAAAACTGTATTGTTATAGGTTATGCTTCACATTAATTCTAGTAGTGCCCAAAATAAAATCATTTTTGCAGTACTGTTTATTCCTTGTTTTTAATGAAATATAAGGTTGTATGCCTTTGAATTCTATCATTAAGTCTGTATCTTGTAGAATATAGAATAATATATAATTATAATTCAATAACAATTTCTAAAATGCTAAGGATATGAAATTAATATAATTTTATTTGAACTTTAAACATGTCACTTATTTTAGTTTTAAATTTAATTTAAATTAAAGACCTTTTTATCTTAATGTAATTAATATGGATATCTCTGTGTATTAATCTAAACTTATACTATGTTCTATTAGAAAATTCAATATTTAAGAAAATTTACTATTGTACCAAATAAAATAGATTCACTGATATTTTTATTAGTTCTTTGAGCATTCAGAGCTTCTCATACAACCTGTTTTGATCATACTCACCCAAGGCATCCAGCTCTGTATCACCTCCTTTAAAATTGTGATTCAAGACCAATCTGTGCTATCAAATATTTTTGGACATGTGGCATTCCACTGGAATGTGGTCAACTTATCCCTCTCTCTCCCAGCTGCTAACAGTTGTTACCTCTCTACAGTTAAGGATGGGCTTATTTAGAATCTAATGCTTCTAATTTTGGTAAAGCATTCAAAATAAACAATGGATATACTTAAGATAATTTGATTAAGTGGCCTGAGCTTCCCTGTGTACAATTTCCTTTAAAATAAAGAACAGGGAAGCATCTTACAGCTCTTACCTATAAATGCCTTTCTTCTACTCCTTAGGATTTTGTCTACCATTTCATAGTCTTTGTCTTCTACTTCGGAGCATTTTTACTGGAAGCAGCGGCCACCTCCCTGCATGACCTGCAGTGCAACACAACCATGACTGTGAAGCCACTACTGAATGATAACCAATACAACATCAACGTGGCCGCCACAGTAAGTGCTGCATAGGGAAAGCATCATCCTTCTATGGTCCAGCATCCAGGAGACTCCTCAGGCAGCAATGGCCTTTTAACAGTAGCCTTTAGAATCAAACGTATAATAGCTATTTATCTATTTAGTTGTCTTGTGAGCAAAGTCCTCTCATCACCCCCATTGTGGTGACTCTACTGCATCCCAAAGCTGTTGACGTTCTATGGGAAGGTAACAAGTCTATAGTACTTGATTTTGTAGGAAGAATCCACTATAGTGTTCTCTCTTTCTAAATTTCAGACCTGGTGAGGGGACTTTGCTCTTTTCAACCTTGTGCCCATTTTTAGTTGGGATTATTGGCTGAATATTCACCATGGGCCTGCCAAGTAGAAGGGCGTTTTCTCAGGGTGGGGCTGACATGAATAAGTTTCAGTTCTTATTGTTGGGGTCAGTGCTGGTGAGCAGGAAAGCAAATTCTCCACTCATTGTAACACATGGGATACAGGAGGAAGCCTTCTGTGGGGACTTTAAAACATGGATCCTCTTTCATTCACACATTGTAGTGAACCTGTCATTTAGTGCAAAGAAATTCTGTTTTTTTGTTTTCATGGATAATTTTTTTTTGGGGGGGGTGGCAGTCAGAGGTGATTCCAGATAGACTTTCTCTATTTAACAGCCTGGCTGTCCTGAAATTCACTTGGTAGACCAAGTTGGTCTCATGGATAATTTTTAAAACTACCATAAATCAAAACTACTTTCTGAAATGAAGTATCTTAATTGATGTTTAATAGTTCCTATAATGTATGACTGAACCTAGAATCTTTTCCTCTTTAGCCCTTATACCCTAAAGGGTCTAACTTTTAGAATTTTCTAGATTGTTCTTTTCTAGATAGGCCTCTTCTGGAAACTAGTCTCTCTGATTCTCTGCCAGAGTGAAGCCACCATCATGTGTAGTCCAATGCTTTGAGTCTTTCATGGCATTCCATTTTTCCACTCATTCCAGTCCAGTCAGAACTCTAGGTCTTGAATTTTCAGCAGATAAAATTGATCAGCCATTCATGTGTCACTCTGGGTTAAATCTTTTCCTTTTCTTTTTACTCAGTATAGTTGAGAATGGGGGCAATTCCCTCTCACTATTGATAAATTCCCAAAGCAATTTTTCTCACTTAGAGGACATTGTCTATATTAAAAGTATATTACAAAAACAAGTGAAATGGGAAGGTTTGATTAAACTGTGACAAATGTCTGTGAATGGATCTGTCCTACCTTCTCAGGCTGCAATTAGGAATCTCTCCACCCTTGCCAGGCACCAGGCGGTGGTGACACATGCCTTTAATCCCAGCACTTGGGAGGCAAAGGTAGGTGAATCTCTGAGTTTGAAGCCAGCTTGGTCTATTGAATGAGTTCCAGGACAGCCAAGACCACACAGAAAAATCCTGTCTTGAAAAGCAAACAAACAAACAAATAAACAAAGGAATCTCTGCCATAGACAGTCATATGTTATCATTTTGAATTGGCCCATAATCTCCTTTTCTTTGCCTCACAAGCCTCTGAATGTCATTTCGGGACAATGTGTACTCTTTGCTTATCTGCACCAAGTGCAGTGATATATGCACAGTTGGTGTTAACGACACCCACCATGACACCAAGGAAACAGCTCCAAGCAGAGCTTTGGAATGGGACAGCTGCCTCCCACCTGAGGAGGAACAGAACTCAGAACATATTCCTATGGGTTTTGTCTACTGAGTTCTAAAAGTGACAGAAATTATTTGATATGTCCTCAGGGTCTGATAGTTACTGTCTTCTTAGCTATGAAACTACTGGATGATAAGATAACTCAGACTGAATTTTTTAATACACTGCCTGGAGGTTCATAAATACTTTACAAGTGAGCCTGACATGTGAGCAAATGGTGAAAGTAAGGCTGCCTGTAGATTTGAAAGTTAAGAGCTATAGTGTACAATGGGAGGGCCAGCACTGTGAGGTAATGAAACAAAGTCATCGAAACACAGATCACTATAAAATCTTGTCCTGTTCAAGCATCTACAGGTCAGTTTTTGAGTGTTTGTTCAGTGGTCTCTCAGGATGCAACTTCTAAAAGTCCATGTTGTGAATCTGATGACAGTGTTTCTTTCCTTTTCTTAGGTTTTTACCTTTATGACCACGGCTTGTTATGGTTGCAGTTTGGGTCTGGCTTTGCGAAGGTGGCGACCGTAGCACTCCTTGGAAATGGACAGTAGTGTGCTGGTTTCATTTGTCTGCTTTATACGTCTGATCACTTGGGTACCATTTGTTCCAATGTAACATTCCAAACATTGTTAGCTTAGTACAGAGTGAACCTCAGTGAAAGCTGTGGTTTCTTACATGGGTGGTATTTTCATTTTATTATTCTAATATTAGAGAAGTGTCAGCTCCTTCTTCATCTCTCTTTTCTTTAAATGCACAGACACTGTTCACAAAACAATAGTATTCCTTTTCTTTCTTTCTTTCTTTCTTTCTTTCTTTTTTTTTTTTTTTTTTTTTGGTTTTTGGTTTTTGGTTGAGTCACCCAAACCTTAATAATAATAAATAACTAAAATAATACATCTCAAGCAGCTAATTCTATCATTTAATTCTCATTTAATTCTATCTTTAATATAAAACAGGAAATGATACAGTTTATTTTATTTTTTTTACAAAAAGGGCAGGTAGCACATATGTAGGCTTTAATAGGCCATATAGCTTCTGTGGCAATTGTTCCATTCTATGGAAAAATTAAAGCAGCTACAGATTATGTGCAAATAAATGTCTATATCCTAATAAATCTTTATTTACAAAAAGGGAGCAAGACTGGATGTGGTCTACAGACCATAATTTTATCAACTCCTGCCATAAAAACCTTAGGTGGTCTGCATTCTATTGAACTAATCATGAAAATTTATCAACTTCATTAGACAAGCCACATAACATATTTTGTTTCATTATGCAACAATCACATTGCCTTTGTTTAATAGTCATTACCCTTGGAAGGTCATATAGTATCTCAACCTAACCCCAGCAGACCCTTGGATAAAGAGCAAAATAAGATAGGAAATAAACTCCAAACTAATGATTTCCTAATAGCTCAGCAAGGCACTCACAGGAGAGTGCTTAAGACATGATCCCCAGAGGCAATTAATCACTACTGGATCTAGTATCTTGCTACTGATGTCTTATTTTAGTTTTTTTATGCCATAGACTGTGGTTGTTCGCCCTGTGCATGAATCTATAAATATTTATGTATGTAAAGCTTTTCCAAATAGCTCTCTGAAGAGTTGAATTTTTAACTTCCGATTGTTTTTGCACTGCTTTCTGAGCTGAATCTGAGTAACAGATTAACTATAACATAAAGCTATAGATTCTTACATGCTTTGATAATAACCCAAATATCTATGTTGTTTTTACATCGGTGTCAGACAGGCAAAGGAAGTTTAACACAAGAGCTAACACAAAAACTGGATCTGGCTGAATAGAACAGAAAACAATCCTAGTCCACCTGTATGTGTCCCGGGCTTGGCAACATACCACGAGTGGCCAGAGTTCCCGCCACATTCTCATCCTGGTGAATTCCCTATTGCTTTGGTGGGGATGCCTCTGGAAATGGAGGCTTGAGAATTGCTTTCTAGCTGAGCCATCACCTACGAGTGCTGTGTATGGTTGGAGTATTAGACTCCCTGGAACACAGTGAAAACCATGAATGAATAACATGACCAATGCCCAGTGTCCAGCTGCTGTTTATCTAATACTCCCCAAGAAGAAAAGCCAACTGGGTGCTCAGTTTATAATACAGCTGAAGAAGAGATGTATTTCTAGATGTAGGTTGAAGAAATCAGTCTCATGGCCTTACACTCATGTCTTATCTCTTCTAAAATGCTGACATCCTTCATGTTTTTCCAGCTCCAGACCACACACTGAAAACCTGTATTATGAATTATATACTATGAAGTCACAAGTGTGCCATAAAAATGCATTGTACATTGTACTTGGAATCACTAAAATGTAGTACACTAGAATTTAGTTGAGATTTTTGTTCTCCCCCAAAGTGTAACAGGCCATGCTCAGTGTGGTATTAACGCAGATGCATTCATTCAGATGTATTGGTGGTACTTTTGTAAATGGATTGCTTCTAGATTAGCAAGAACCAAACCCAAAACTGACTACCTATGAATACTTAGGCCTGTAGATTAATTGCATTCTAGATTTGTGAGCTGAGTGACAAAGCACTTGAACAACGATGATGGCGTTTAAGAATCTCTTTACGTATTTTAGCTGTAAAAACAAAAAAAAAATGTTGGTTGGTCTTAAAAATCTGATAAATTTATTTTATAAGTGTTATGACTCTAATAAAGTATTCATTTGATAACCTTTTGGTTTACTCTTTTTTTAATGCCATTCACTTTGACATTCAGTTAACTATTTAGTAGGAACCAGATTGAAGTTGCAGACTTCAATCTGAATGGGCTCTGTTTCTGATAGTTCTGAGTAAAAGGAATCTCTCAGAAAATATCAGTAAATCATTTTCTGGTATGAGCATGAGAAGGTAAAATCTGGAGAAACACCATGAGAGGGAAATTGAGGTGAGATGTGCACTCCACTGTATTTTAAAAGCATCTGGCCCATGTGCTGTGTATGCCAGGTGGTATTTAAAGCATTTTAAAAATGATTGTCTCACCTACCACTCATTAGAACTACTAGAAGGCCTGGATACCATTACGTTATTTTAAAGATTAGGAGAGTAAAACACTTTGGAGGGCAACCAGAGTCCTCCACTTACCATGAGAAAGCTAGGCTTCAGAGCCTTGTATTTGTCTCTTGATTTCTGTCTAAGCCTTCATTCTCCCAGATTTTTACTTCCTTTGCCCCCCCAAAAAGTATTTAGCAGAATGGTTAACCACACAATCATATCTTGCCTTAGACTGTTTTTTTCATAAAGCACTTTATTTTTTAGGATTTATTTATTTATTTTATGTATCTGAGTACACTGTAGCTGTCTTCAGACGCACCAGAAGAGGATGTCAGATCTCATTATGGATGGTTGTGAGTCACTGTGTGGTTGCTGGGATTTGATCTCAGGACCTTCGGAAGAGCAGTCAGTGCTCTTAACCCCTGAGCCCTCTCTCCAGACCATCTTAGACTATTTTTTGTCCTAAATCAGACCCCTGTTTTTCATTAAAACTAACACAGGCCAACCTGGGGCTGAGGCAGGGTGGGGAGGAGTTGGTAGAGTCTTGTCTCCAATATGTATAGCTCTGATTTCGATACCCAGAACCACAGAATGTGGTAGCATGCGCCTGTAATCCTACCACCCAAGAAGTGGAGGCAGAAGTATCAGAAGCTTAAGGTCATCACTGGCTACACAGTGAGTTCAAGGCTATCCTGGAATATGCAAAACCTTGTCTCAAAAAATAAAAAAGGATACCAGGCCAAACCTGCATAAAGAGGATACTATTGGGCAGCTACAGTCTGGACAGACACAAGAGTTATTCACTGCCTTGCTCTTTAGTCTGTTCATCTTGGTATGGAAGGGGCTAGGTTAAATGGGCCAGGATACACTTCAGTGAACTTAATGAAGCTTGTGCTGAGTCAGCTGTTTTCCAATAGTTGGCCTGTTTGCATAGCAATCCCTAAAACTGATCCGGACAGACCTTTCTCATGTGGGATAACCAACATCAAAGTCATGGAAGTGAACTGACATTGGATGCTTGTTTGAAAGCTGCTGCAGATAAGAAAATGAGGTGAGATGTGTAATCTGGGGGTTGGTAGTCATAGGACCTAATGTTATCATGAAGACTGTGCTTTCGTTTTCCAAAAGAGATAATTGTTAGCCCAGTTTTCTCTTTGTAAACATGAGCCCATGTTCTTTCCTAATTCAATATATTTTACCTTTTGTTGTGTATTTTTACCTCAAAAGTTATCTGTGAAAATTTGAAAAATTTCTCACATATCATGGGCATAATTTTTTGGTTATACTTAATATGAGACACATTGAAGAAAAGGAAATTACTTCTTTTAACAAAAGTATGACAAAGGTAAGTTACTTATTTGTATCTCCCATATCATACACTAATGATCCTGGAAGTCTTTGAGCAGGTCCTTGGGGAAGAGAACCAGGGTAGAGTTAGGTTTGGAGGTAATGACTATGAGTAATGAATAATATAAGTAGGAAGGTGTACACACACACACACACACACACACACACACACACACACACACACACGGATAGCTCTTGAGATGGCAAAAACAATGAGCTCAGGTAGTAAGAGCCTCAGCCTGAGCTCTCCTGAGAAAGTCTTCTTGAGCTCATTTATGACCTCCAGCATCAAGATAGCCCACAAAAAAGTCCCAGATTCTTAAACATGGCAAGCCCTATTCCATCATCATGACCTATCACTGGCAATGGATTCCTCAAAAAGTGTGCAATCACAGCTCATTGGCTCAAATCCTAACAAAGATTCCATAGGCATCTGTAGTTAGAAGCTGTCAGACTGAGTGTAGCTTCTGTGTATGGGTCTAGGCTTTAAGTGTGAAGAGCACACATCCCAACTTTTGCTTTTTGTCCCTTCTACCCAATAAATCCACTCCATACTCTTGAAGCCATTCCTCTATGAGACTCTTCTCAGGGGAAATTAACTTAAAAGGACATTAGTGGATAAACAGAGCCACATGACTGGGGATGTTTGGGGAACCATGACTATTTTTCACCATATCCCTCCCTCTTAGTAATTCTGAATTTGCTGTCACTCACCAGAATCTGATGTGTGCTTGAAACCTTTCTTCATGAGAGGTCTTAATCTCTAACAGTTTTTTTCACATGGGTCCATGGGCATGCATATATGTACACACACTCACTCACACACACACACACACACACACACACACACACGAGCAAGAAGTCTGTTCATATTCCCCTTTGCATCCACAGCATCAAAACAGCTATCCTCTTTACCAATATGTACTGACTACCCACAGAGAGCAATGCCCTCATTGGCATTGATTCATAAGAGTCTAGAATGCTTCACCATCAGCCAAAGCTGGTGAATGAATCATTGTTTTGTTCCCTGAGAAGAAAGAACCCAAAATGTCAAGGACAGAAAACACCAAGTCTTTGGTAACTAGCTGGTAGTATGAGTAAATAGAGTGACCTCTATTTCCATTTCTTTTTTTTTTCCCCCAACCTTCTGTATTCTTCATTTGGAAAGCAGTGTCTTATAGAAATCTTAGATTCTGTGAGTCTATGACAATCAGAAACATCACTTGAACTTGAGAGTCTGTATTGGTGCCTCATGCCTTCAGCAAACCACTCCAATATTCAGGCAGCTACTTCTGAAAGGTACATTATGTGATGTGATGATGACAAATTCATGGAGATTCATCTACCTTGGTTGGATGCTGAGTTGAGTCTGGTGTTGCTTCAAGTGATACATTTTAGAAGCCCATTGTCCTGCAAATGTATGTATTTTTACTTTAGGACATTTTTCTTCCACAAATGGTGAATAAGATAAAATTCAGGGAGGAACAAAAGAGGATTAAATCTTTGTGACCTTGCAAATGCCTTAGATTCTCACGTGTAACACTGAAAGGACAACAAAATCAACAACAACAACAAAAAAAAGAAATGGATAAAATAGACTTTAAGATAAAACAGACAAACAACAAAAATGTTATATATCAGAGGGCACTATAGGATGTGAAAGGAACTTATAGAATGGAGGAAATCATCTTTCTTCAAGGTATAATATACAGAATATATAAAGCATTTTTTATAACTCAAATAGACAATGCAATCTAAAATTTGTCAAAGCACTTGGAAGAAATAAGTCTAAAGCAGAGCCAAGCATGGCCAGCCAGCAAGCACATAACTAGATATCAACACATATAGCCATTAGGAAATGCAAACCAAGCCTGAGCAGGAGTGGGCTATCCCTTGGCAACAATGGAATGAATGGCTATATTTTTTCAAAGGAAAATTATTGTATTAAAACCTTCTATATTGCAGATGAACTTACAAAAATGTTTGTTACTGTAGAGTAAGTGTTTGGAAATTCTTCAAAATACTTGGAGGACAAACAGAATTATGTGTTCATGATCTATTTGGTCCCCATCATTCAAACTGCCCCATCTCATGTCTTAGGGCTCCATCAAGGCCATGAGTTTAGGGTTGTGTATTTGCTTTGGTAGCATATGCCATTTGAGACATCAATAAACTTTTTGGAACTTGGATGTGCTTCTTACTTGTATTGGTGTTTTTACTCCAAAAGTCCATATCCTCATCATAAAACTGCCTGACACATTTGGTTTTCACTGCGGACCCTCAGTTTCTTCTTGTCCTTCTTTAGGACAGCAGTTAAACTGACCATCAGCTTTCGTTTGTCAGTATCCTTCCTTCCTTTACCTTCTGGGGACTGGATCATTACACTTGTAGAAGTTGTCCCTCACATGTCTCTTTTCTCTGTTACAATGATTATATTTACCCAATAAAGCAGTTGAGAGTTTAAATTTTTACCTAATCTTGTTTTTAAGTGTACTCACCATTAACCAAAGAAACATCATTTCTTCTAATGCATTGTATAAATCTACTGTGTTTCCAGTAACTAACTGTAGCATTTTTTTCCTTCCTTTTTGTTGTTCTTGTGATTGTTGTTGTTGTCTGAAGGGATTTGAACAGACTTACTTTTCCTTTACATTTGAATCTATTGTTCATTTCAAGTAAATAGGAAATTAAATTGTTAAAGTGGTTCAACTCAGATTCAAATTTCAAATTAGTTGCTGGAGTACTGAGTACACTTGCTTTTTAAAATTGCAAAATTTGGACATTTATTTGGAACTCTGCTTTTCTGAAATTTTTCCAATGAGGGGGAAAAATCAGAAGATTTAAGAGATCTCTCATTCATCCACTCATTTAGTGTACATTTATTGAACTCTTATATGTGTTTTAGATGTAAAGAAAATGAGGTGTCTGTTCTCGTGGGGCTTCCACCTAAGGCAAGGAGGCACTAAATATATGCAGAACACAATTGTCCTTCTGTAGATTGAGAGTCTGTATATCTGTAGGTTCAACTGATCACAGATAGAAAATATTTTAAAAAAATCAAATACATCTGAACTAAACATGCAAACTTTCCTTGCTATTATTCTTTGTGCTATATGGCACAGTATCTCTTCACGTAGCATTTGATACATAAGTAATGCAGAGATGATTTACATTGTGTGGAGAGACGTGCATAGGTTATATGCAAATATGACCATTTAATGAGACA
This sequence comes from Hylomyscus alleni, assembly GCA_019843855.1. Lineage (NCBI taxonomy): Eukaryota > Metazoa > Chordata > Mammalia > Rodentia > Muridae > Hylomyscus > Hylomyscus alleni. Next base: position 17,278 of record JADRCC010576239.1, read on the forward strand.
TTAAGCATATGAAGATTTGTTTCCACAAATCTTCCTGGGGCAATTTCTCATGGAATCTGTGGGGTGGCTATTGTGTATTTTGAGGTAAATGTTCATGAATGTTAAAGGAAAGAAAAAAAACAAGTAGAGTGTAGGAGGAGCAAGAGCAGGGAACTTACAATTTTCTCTAACCTCTGATGGGAAGGAAAAGCTAATAGCAAATAAACAAGAGGAATCCTGTAGCTGAAGGAGAGAGTGATAACCTAGTCCTGTTTAGAAACCATCAAGCACTAGCAAGGAAAGCATCTTATATCTAGAGAACCGGGAGTGAAAGTACTGGGTGAGATAAGGTTAAAAAGCAGGGGCAGGAAGAAGCTCATAGAAAGAAATTCTCATCAATTGCAAGGGCTCTTTCTGTGCTGGCAGGGAAGCTATTGAGGAATGCTGTGGCCTGGCTTCTAGCTTAATGTATACTGGGCAGGGGATATATTAGGTAGCTCAGGAGTAGAGTGACTGCCTAGTATTCATAAGAACTGAGGTTCAATCCCCTCTATGTGTGTGCATGTGTCTGTGTGTATGTGTGTGTGTGAGAGAGAGAGAGAGAAAGAGAGAGACAGACAGAGACAGAGAGAGACAGAGAGAGTCAGATAGAGTCAGAGAGAGATAGAGAGACAAAATAGAGCTATAGAACAACCTAAACATTTCTTCTGTATGGAAGTTGGAAATCATGGTTCAGAGGAGCCAGACTTCCTCTGAGACCCACAGCATCCTATGCATCTTCATAGCTCAATCCCATAAGCCCTTGACTGACATCCACAGTATACAATGAACTGACATCCTAATACAATAACTCTATGGCTGACAGTGGTCCCTTTCCTGAAATGATAGGCCTGAAGTTCCTCTTACTTTTCAATTTTTGGACATGTCACGTGTGACATAATCAAGTGCACAGTCTTCTGTCATCAGGACCACTGATTGGATTGACATGAGGAAAGAAAGCAAATGTAGAACGGCTTCTAGTGTGAGAGAAGCTGCTGGATATTAATTATCGCCAGACTACTTTGAATTCATGGATTTTTTCCCCCCTTCAGTTTGAATAATGAAGCTTTCTTTCTATATCCATCATAAGGATTTTTATTACGCCTCCCTCAAAATTTCCCATTAGCCTATAAAATTCTAATCAGTTCTGACATTTTGAGCTGTCTTTTAGAGACTGGATCTGAAGGCACTTAAATAAAGAATCGACTTCAGAGAGTAGAACAGGGTTTTCCAGCTACACAGAAGGTAGAGAGACGATTGGGAGAAGTTAGGCAGTGTGTACAAAATAACAGCTGGACAGGATTAGTGTCCTGATGTTCTCATGAGCAGTGGAGACTGAAATTAACAGTAACAAATTATATATTTCAAAACAGTAAAGATAGGCTGCTTTTTACATGGGCTAATTTCCTTAACATAATTATCAGGCTTTTTGTATAATATATTGAAATATCCTACTATACCCAAGAAATGGAAACAGTTATATGAAAAAAAAAATCCTTAAAAATCGAACCTGTTTTACAAAATAAATCCTCATCCCTGTGTTTTCTGGACCTTGGAAAGAATTAGACAGGTCAGACAATGTTTTAAATTACTATAATTCTACAGCCTGCTATACATGATGATTGCAAAAAGAGATGGCATGTTTCTTTCACTGAACAGAGCTTTGAACAAGTGAATGATCCCCCTCTTTCGGCTACAGAATAAAAATAGCAAATAGGATTTACTGAGTATACATTATGTGCTAGTCACTAATTTAAGAATTCTGCATACATCAAATTTAATCTTCACAATTACAAGTATATTCTCTCATGACCATCATTTTTCACCAATGTAGAAATGAGTCTCATAAAAGCTAGAAGACTCGTGGGAAATAATTGTGAGAGAGTTTCTTGATTAGTGATTGATGTAAAAGAGCCCAGCCCACTATGGGTGGTGCCAACTCTAGGCAAACAGTCCTGAGTTACCCAAGAAAGCAGACCGATCAAGCCAGAAGGAGCAAAGCCAGTAAGCAGCATCCCTCCATGGTTTCTATTTCAGTTCCTGCCTCCAGGTTCCTTCCTTGAGTTCCTTCCTTGGCTGCCTTTAGTGATAGACTATGATGTGGAAGTGTAAGATCAAATAAACCCTTTGCTCCACAAGTTGCCTTTTGTCATACATGATATTTTATTGCAGCAATAGAAACCCTAACTAAGACAGCAATACAACCAGAATATAGCCATATCAAAGTCATGAAGTGTGCCAGAGCTAGCATGCACTGGAGTTCATAGCCTTGAAAAGTAACATTTCTGAACCAGCTGCAAGCAGTCAAGCAGACCGGCTTTCTAATCTTCATCACAAACCGTGAATCTGATACAGGAATGACAGAGTATTTTACAATAAAAAAGAGGACCTCTCCCTTGATCTGTGTCTACCTCTGTTCTCATACCCCAGCCTGATAAACTTTTCATCTTTCCTTAAAGTATTTTAATGGTCACTAATCTACTAAGTAAATACTTGAATCCTTTAAAATGTGACACTGCATTCTAAGCTCCCACTGGGTTCTGATTTCCAGTTTACTGAGCCTGCGCAACCCTAACTAGAACTTAAATGAGTTCTGGTCACTCACAGTAGCTATTTGGGGTCAGTTGATCAAGCGTTCTGATGAAATGTCCCCAAACAAGACTTCAGGCCAACATGAGAATACTTTTTCATGGAGCCCATCAGGCAGGGCTTATATTTGCATTGCAAAGCCACAACTGAGATTTCCTCTAAGGCCTCACTGCTTTTCTCTTTTGATCACTTAATAACTTGCGTTTCTATTTGGATTGATCAAAGAACAAGCAAACAGCAAAACAGACTCTGACTGTCCCTTAAGCTATGCTTCCCTACAGCCAGAAGAGGGCGCTCACGATATATTTTATTAATGCAGTAGGCAGCTGCTCAAGGGTGGGAAACTTCAGCAATATTTTCCATTCTGAGTCTCTTTCCTCTGGGTAATATGAAAATCCAAACTTTAAGGCAGTGTGTAACATGCTACTCTGGGAGAGAGCCCTCTTTAGGCACCGACCAGAGCTCAATGCTGAAAAGCAATGGAGGGCTGAAATATGATTAGAATACCTGTTTTCAAGGGGCATTAAGGGAGTGGTGCGGGTGGAGTGGAGGGAGTGGTTCGGGTGGAGGTTTGTAAATTGAACTTAACAGTGTTTTGTATGTTCTTGGACACTCCTCATGTCACCATGAGGAGCAGGCTTCCCAACACCTTCTGGTATCATTCACTGTGACCCCAGATACAATTTGAACAGTATACATGGGGTGCCCTTAGCAAGCATGTCTTCCCCTACGATTCTTCCCTCCTTTCCTAAAACCCTTCACAGTGATCCTGTTACTAACAGCGCACTCTGAAAGTCAATGTCCATTCCACAATGGGAGTACATGCAGAAGAAAAAGTGCCGTGTTCCATGGTAAACCTTCTTTTGTCCTTGTCTTTGTGACTAGAATCAGTTATTCTCCAGGTAGTTTGGTCTGTTGGCTCCAGAAAAGGTACATTGAATTGAGTTTCAGCTAAAACACCTTCCACTCTGGCTCGGGGATATGATTTGGGATAAATCTTCTAATTTTTAGTTCCGTTTTTCTCTGCAGTCTAGATACTGAGTCTATCCGGGTCGTAAGAATCACAGCAGCTGTGTTTGACTCATTGTTTGAGCAAAGCAGCCTGGTTGCAGCCAGTGACTCCCTCCAGCGGTATCTAGCTGGGCTGTGCTTTGTTCTGCTAAGGCTAACATTGCCCAGATCGGTCTGGTTTGTAAAAGTCAAACTTCCCTCTCATTCTAAACCTGAAATCTAAAATCGCTGAACACATCAAATTCCCTCTGTCATATAAACTCCCTGTCATCTTGTGGAGCTCCATCCTCCTTGTATGGCATGCATGTTGCCATGTCTTGTTTATTCTTTTGCTTTCTTTTGGGTTTGCTATGTGCACGTGTACACATGTGCATACATGTGTATTCATGAGGCCAGGTGTCACGTACAACCTTGTTTTTTGAGACTGGGTCTCTCACTAAACCTGCAGCGCATTGCTTGGTAGACTAGCTGTCCATCAAGCCCCTTGGCTTTTATCTCCCCTCTTTCTCTGGAATTACATGCATATCCCACATACCTTGGCTTTTTATATGGGATCTGTTCCTAGCCCTGTGCCCACATATTTCTCCCCCAACCTACATGCCAGAATAATGCTGATCACGTAGGATAGGACCCACTAAAATTCCCTTGTGGAAGGAGGAGTGGATTCACAACGCAGTTTATTAGGCACATGAGGCTCTGGCCTTCCCAAAGGATATGTAAGCAGTTAACAGTCACCTTAAGCAGGAAACTCTTCCTGCTAGCATAACTACCATGTTAGTAACCCCTCTACCATAACTGTTTAAGTAACTCCAGTAGAACTCACTTCATCAAAAAGCTACACTTGAGTAGAGGCACTTCTTTGGTCTGGTAAAGCCTTCCCTAGTGTGATGGTTTTGCATATGCTTGGCCCAGGGAGTGGCACTATTAGGAGGTGTGACCTTGTTGGAGTAGGTGTGTCACTGTGGGTGTGGGCTTTAAGATCCTCACCCTAACAGTCTGGAAGCCAGTCTTCTGCTAGCAGTCTTCAGGTGTAGATGTAGAACTTTCAGCTCTACCTGGACCATGCCTGCCTAGATGATGATGATAGACTGAACCTCTGAACCTATAAGCCAGCCCAAATTGAATATTGTCCTTTATAAGACTTGCCGAGATCATGGTATCTGTTCACAGCAATAAAACCATAATTAAGACACCTATGTACGGTGAATAGAGACTCCTCAATAAAAATAAGACAGCACTTCCGCATGACCACCCTCTCCTTTCAGAATGCTAACTCCAAAAATAATAGGGGAAAAGGCAACTTTTAAAAAGTTAACTTCAACAACAGTTGACACTGAGTTGTATCTTAGGAAGAAATTTTGTTTTTTTGTTTGTTTTTGGTTTTTTGTTTTTTGTTTTTGTTTTTGTTTTTTTGAGACAGGGTTTCTCTGTGTCGCCCTGGCTGTCCTAGAACTCATTCTATAAACCAGGCTGGCCTCGAACTCAGAAATTCACCTGTCTCTCTCTGCCTCCCTAGTGCTGGGCATGAGCCACCACTGCCTGGTGAGGAAGAAATATTATTTGGTTCTTAAACAATATTTGGGGCTAGCAAGAAGGCTCAGAGAGGACAGGTGCTTGTCATCAAGCCTGACAAACTGAGTTCAATCTCTAGGATCCAACTCTTCCAAGTTATTCTCTGAACATACAAGGGCTCTGTGGCATACACATGCATACCTACTTGCACACAAAGCAAGTAAAATTTAATATTAATTTTTTTAAAAAACAATACTTTCAGTACCACAGATACACTAAAAGTGTATCTTCAATATTTGCATATCTATTGCATATGTGTTTTATATATATAGATACATATGTAAAACTTTTGACTTAAATATAGACTTTATTGCAATCATGTCATTTTCAATCATCATTAATGGAGGCATATATTACTTACAATGTACTAGTGGACTAACTAAATCTCAAGTTTCTAGCTAGACTTTATAGTTTAATTGTTTTATATACCATAACATCATTTTTATAGCACCATTACAAGCAATTAAGTCTGAGTGCATTTACAAAGGGCAGGCAAGTGTGTGTGACCCTTGTCCTCAGAAAATGTGCCAGAATGTGGTGTGATACTTTTGGCCACTCAGTCTGACTCATTGCAATGAGCATTTGCAAGTAAAGCTAGTTTGGGCAAAAGGGTGTGACACACCCCCATCTTCCATGGTGAAATGGATTGTTTGTTTGTTTGTTTGTTTGTTTTTAATTTTTGTTTTCTTTTCAGCAGGTAGGGATCCCCTCTGCAAGGTCAGAGGGGGGACTTGAAGGGACAGAGAGAGGCCTAGGATCGACATACATGATATGAAATTCACAAAGAATCAATAAAAAAACAATTTAAGAAAAAGAAATACAGTAGATTTAAACTGACCATGACAACTCCACCAGGAGGTAACCAAAGGCTTTGATGATTCTTTTGCTGAACAGGGAGAATGCAGTAGTCCTGTGAGAAGCTGGCAGTGACTAAGCCAGGTTGTCTCATCCTTTGGCTAGTAGTACCTCAGATCAGCTGCTTTATAATCGACAATCCCAGTGAAATTTAACAAAACCAAAGACAGTAGGGCCTGCCACCATCTGAACTATAAGAACAGGAGGCACACAGTGCAGAGAACTGAACTCTGGCTATTTTGTCTTCGAGCTTTGCAACGATCAGCATTTGTGTGCCTGTTATTAAACTCGCTCTTCTCAACAAATCCTAGGCATTGAATGATGACACTGGCGTATTGTGTGGATGCTGACAATAGGAGATGTTAATGGAAGTGTCAGAAACATATAATTTGTATTTTTAACAGTGCAACACAATAATACCAAGGGCAGACTGGATGCCGTGGCTATGTGACCAGGGGTTTTCAAATATTGCTTCATTCAATCATTAAACAACCCTAAGAGATAGTGGCTGTCCATATTATATGAGGACCGATAAGAAAGAAAAAGCTCCAGTAGAGTCTAATGAATGATCCAAAGGCTTTCCCAGGAAGATAATGAAAAAATAGCATCACAATGGAATTTGGAAACATTATGTAGCAGGCACTGAGTGATAAGCCTTAGTTTTCCTTCTTTATTCTGTGACTTTATGAGACACACGGTAACCCAAAGGATAATCTTAGTAGGACTATATCAGGTGCAATGTATCAGGTAGAGAGAGAGACAGAGAGAGAGAGACAGAGAGAGGGAGAGAGAGGAGAAAGAGGTCAGCAGCAAGTTATGCAACCATTCAGACTAGAGGGAGTGATGGTTAAAGATTGAGAGTAGACAGGGGCAGGAAGGATTCTTATGATGCTTGGCTATGTACTAGCCAAGGAGGGCTTAAGGTCGAAAGACTTGGACAATGACTCAAAGGAAATAGAGGTTGAATAGCAGGTACCAAAATCACAGGTAATAGAAACACCACCTGATGGGGTAACCAGAGCTCCCAAAATCTATAGGGTTGAAGTATCCAGACACAAACTGGTGATGAGAAGAAGAGCGTCATTCCTGCCTTGGCTTGATGAATGGACTCTATACACATGCTCAAATATCACACCATATCTAACAAATGAGCACAATTACTACATGTTGATTCTCGACTTAAAATCTGTGGTTGAATCTCTTCCCCTGTTTTGGTCACAACATGCTGTCCACGGGCATCTCGGCTTCACATTCTACCCAACACATGCATGTAATTAAATCATCTTCAAAAAGTCTTCTGAAGGCCCACAGAACTAAGGATTAACAATAAAAATGTAGGAGAAAACAAATCACATCGATTACCTAGAATATTTTTTAATTCAACATGTGAAAGAGATTAAACTCTACTTTTTGTCATGGATGTGGATCCCTGTATATAGAAAAACAAACTGAAAATCTTCACTTCTAAAATTCTGATTAGCAAATATTTACAGATATTTCCACAATTCTAGGCACAAGTTAGGCTTATTTTTGCGAAAAAAAAAAATCAATCTCACCCATCCTGAGCAATTACTACCCATTTGAATTATAAAAATTAAAACATCATTTCCTAGAATTAATGGTCCGATAAAAACACAATGGATGTGTTTTGAAGACTGAATATGTGTGTGGTCTGTGTATGTGTGTATAGCACATGAATAGGTATATTTGTTCCATCCTTCATTTCATGATGGAAGTGACGGGTCTCAGAAATGGAGATATGAACTTCCTGACCTTCACTCACACATCTTGAATCTAGTAAAAGAAAATGAACGTTAAAAACCATGATATAATCTGATCATAAATACAGTTTTGTGGGTATGCGGAGGAGGTCCTGCATACTGATCTAGAACTTAGTGAGGGATGGTTTGTTTTTAATTAACTGGGCATAATCAGAAAAAAAAAATCTTCCTGGAGGAACAGATGTCTAAGCTGAATATGAATCACAAATGTACATTAATTAGGTCTTGGAAGAGGATAAAGTAGCTTCAGAAAATGAGATTGACAGCTGTAAAGGAACGAGGAAAGTGAGGTTTGACTTTGGAGAACTATAAACAGCCATCATGATCGCACTACACAGTGGGAACCCAAAAGAGAATTTAGGAGCATGGTAGCGTGGAGCCTAGTGTCTTCTTATCTTTGTGAGAACTGTGGTTTCAGTCTTGAGGGGCAGGATCTCACACCTGGAGGCAGAGGGCTGGTCTGGTCACATCTTGTGAAAGACAGTAGCAGCACTGGCAAGAATGGATTGTAGAGAAGTCACTGAGCACAGAGAAGGGAGTTTGGAGGCTGCTGGGTGACATGGGTAGGCGAAGAAGCTATGAGTCAAGAAAATGGTAAAGGAAATGATGGAGAAGTGTAAAGGAAAAACAAATTAAGTGTAACTGATAGGCCTGAATTCAGGAATCTCTCTTGAGTAAATGGATGGCTAGTTATTCTTAAGTAGCTGTGCACAAACACACATCTATCTCTCCGTCACGTCTGTTTTACTGTCTGTGTCTGATTCTGTGTTTCTATGTCTGTGTCTGGGGGTGGAGGATCAGAGGGTACAAGGGCAAAAGGAAGGGAAATATAGTAACTTCCATTTAAAAGCATCAGTCTGGCTGAAGGACTAGTTTTGTTTGTGTGAGTCAGATCAGAGCTACGAGCTGGAGACGTGACTAGGGCCTAGAAAGAGGTCCTTGGTTTGATTTCAAGTCTTTTCAAAGGGGCATATGTTGAAGATTGAGTCCTCATCCTGGGGTGCTTTTGGAGGCTAATGAAATAAGGGGTGGAATGAAAGAATTTGTAGTCACTAGGGGCATGACCTTGAAGGGAGTTTTGGGACCTTAGTCCCCACTTGCCTCCCAGCCTATCAAGTATTGTCACCACAGCCACAAAAAGGAACAAGTCAACAAAACCCAACTATTGGCCAAAAACCTCTCAAATTGTGAACCAAAAGTAATTCTTTTTTTTTTTAATTAGATGTTTTCTTTATTTACAATATCTCCTCTCCCAGGTTCTCCTCCAAAAGAAAAAAGAAAAAGAAAATAAAATAAGAAAAAAATAAAAATAAAAACAAAACTAAAACTAAAACAATCCCCTGTTCCCTCACCCCTCCCCCTGATCACCACCCCACCCTCTCCCACTTCCTGGCCCTGGCATTCCCCTACACTGAGGCAGAGAACCTTCACAGGGCCAAGGGCCTCTCCTCTCCTTGATGACCGACTTGGCCATTCTCTGCTATATACATGCTGCTGGAGCCATGAGTCTCCCATGTGTACTCTTTGGTTGGAGTTTAGTCCCTGGGAGCTCTGAGGGTACTAGTTAGTTCATATTGTTGTTCATGCTAAGTGGCTGCAAACCCTTCAGCTCCTTGAGTCCTTTCTCTAGCTCCTTCATTGGGGACCCTGTACTCAGTCCAATGGATGGCTGTGAGCCTCTACTTCTGTATTAGTCGGGTACTGTCAGAGTCTCTCAGGAGACAGCTATCTCAGGCTCCTGTCATCCAACACTTGCCGGCATCCACAATAGTGTCTAGATTTGATGACTGAATTAAGGAGATAATCTCGGGTATTTTGTTCAAGCAATAGAAAGCTGATAAACTCAGTGGGCCATCCATGAACTCAACCAATGAAAACATGCAGAACAGCAAAGAGCAGGGAGAGGGAAAGCAGGCCAATAAAAATAAAGGAAGACCATGCACAGAGAGTTGGTATCACTTGAATAAAATCAGTAAAGAAAGAGCTAGGGAAACCGCTCAGCCCACCAAATGCTGGAGCATCATTCATAGACTGATGTGAGCCAATCAGTGAAAAGCTGGGGAACAAGATGAGAACACAGGCAGTGTGGCAGGAGGGATAGAACTCTTAATTTTCAGCACCATCAAGTCACACAGAGAGAAAAGGCAAGGTACTGAATTCTACATACCTTGAAATAATAGCAAAAAACAACTATTATTCAATGACATCACAGGTTCTATCCCTCTTTTCTTAGTTTACCTGGCGTAATGTCAGTTAACTGGGGGTA
>JADRCC010576240.1:8029-21353 GCA_019843855.1 Hylomyscus alleni
TCTCTCTCTCTCTCTCTCTCTCTCTCTCTCTCTCTCTCTCTCTCTCTGTCTCTGTCTCTCTCTCTCACCTCTGTAAATTTTCTCAAACTCTCATTTACCTGGACAGTGTAGTTTGGAGGTTTTGTTGAGGAGAGTGATATCAGAGAAGTCTGGCACCTTGTTACCTATGTAAATGTTTCATTAACAAGGGAGAAATGGGGTTGAGGGTATGTTGCTGTCTTTGAAATATGCTAAATTAATTGCACACCAATTAATATGTGGTTTGAAGAAATCACTATTAGTTACAACACATTGCTTCTTCAATGAGAAGAATATGTGTGTGACATTTGCTGTCCACATAACTCCATAAGGATATGCATCATTCTACATTTGGCGGCACCAGAAAAATGAGACGTTTTAAAGCATTTCTATAATGTGCCTCTATAAATGTCTTCAGGTGTCTATTTTTTGGAAGTCTCAGTCACTGAAGATTATTTCTTTGCATACAGCACCCCCTATCTTCAGTAAATGAATATAATGTATAAATATTTATATACTATTTATAAAGTATTAAATATGTATATAATGTATATGAAATATATATTGAAATATAGTATATATATAAATACATATATATGAAAGAGAGAGAGCTTTTTGCAGCTTTGTTGATGGGTAATCACTCTAATTCTTGTCTTATGACTTCTGTGTACAACATAAGCTAAAATAAACAAGAATTAAAATGTGTGCACATATGGGCACACAAACTCATATATTCACTAGCATATACAACATAAAAATATACCATACAAATATCACACAGACACACACACAAACACAAACATACACACACACACACACAAGGCTATAATCAAAATGCAATCGTGATTCTTCTTTGTAGACTTCCATGATGTTAGATTCCTTCATTAATATGATGATCTTTGTTTTCCTCTCCACTCTTGAGTACAGAAAACTGCACTTGGTGTCAGTAGCTAGAAGTATATGGGATTTTAAAAAATCAATGTGTTAAGTAGAAAAAGTGTAAGCATTGTGTAAGAATATAATAATCAGCCAGCAGTGGTGGCGCATGCCTTTAATCCCAGCACTTGGGAGGCAGAGGCAGGTGGATTTCTGAGTTCGAGGCCAGCCTGGTCTACAGAGTGAGTTCCAGGACAACCAGGGCTATACAGAGAAACCCTGTCTTGGAAAACCAAAAAAAAAAAAAAAAGAATGTAATAATCTTATTATTGATTCAGTTTAAAGACAAGTGTTTGTGATTCTAGAAGGTAGAGAAGGAAGCATATGGAATGAGGGTGAAGGATTGAAAATATATGGAAAACCAGTATACATGTACAATCATCTCCACGGAGTAAGATCAAGTTCTCCATCACGTGGTGACCTTACCTTAAGTTATGGGACATCAGTGAGTGAGTACACTAGAGATGGGTGAGTGGAGTAGCAGGACAAAGTCTGACCGCTTGTCCATAATTTGTAGAATCTTGTCAGGATACCAGTTAGCAGGACACACAGACACTAATGTTAGGTTACAGGGGTCGCTATAGGTAGCTGTGTCTCTCTTCCAAGAACCAGGCTACATACCCTCTCACCTTGCCTTCTATCCTCAAAACACTCAGTTGATAAACAAGCCTTGAGTTATAGTGAGACTTCAATCGGTGCCTTCCTGACCTCTAGCATGTCAACTACATTCTGTGACATATAACTCTCTGACTCCCTCCCTCCCTAAGAAATGTACCTCATGTTCTCTAGAACTGAAGGCTCTCTCTTTCTCTTTCTGAATCCCTATGAGCTACGTAGGATATGATGCTGTATCTATCTTAATATTCTGGGAAATTAACAGAGCAGAAGGCCCTTTCCCTTCCAGACTCTATCACACTGTCTATTACAGCTGACTCTCCTAGTACAGCATTTTTTTAGACTTAAAAAAGTTGCTAAATCCTGCAGACCATGAGGCTCCGACTCTCCATATGATGCTTATCTTCTTTCCTATAGATCATTATATTATATTCTGGGTGTTATAACATCATATCCAACATAGATGAACAAAACAGACTGGAAACAGGCAAATACTAGACGTGTACTTGAAATATGAAGTGGGTACAGGTTTGGAGAAATTGGAGCTATTTAATATCATGGTTTAAAAGAAAGTAGTATGGCACAATACAACATTCAGTCACTAACTCTGTGTTGTAGAACCAAGCAGTTATCTTTAAACGTAGAGAATAGATAATTTGATATTATAGTTAGTACTAGACAGTCCTTTGAAATCAGTAATAGACCATGTATAATAACTGAATGCTTTCAGCAGTACTCTTGGCTTAGTAATGTCAAAACAAGTCAAAGTAATAAGTTTTCCCAAAACATACACTTTAATGTTACTTATGCTATTGACATGTTTCTACTGGACTAGCTTATGCAAGTTCTTCCTTAAGTGCTATCCTTACTTTGCTGTTTGTCCTTGTGACCAGCTAGATATGTTATCTGTGTATGGCTTTGGTCTCATAATTAGTCATCATTCTGAATTACTACCCTGCCCACGGCAACATGCTGTGGGACTATTTCTCCCAAACTAAATTATTGGCTCCTTCAGGGAAGCTCATAAGATTCAGTAAGTGAAAGAAAACTAAAAGGCACAGGAAACTCATGAAATTTACAAGGCCTGGAAAGCTTAAAGAGTTATAAAACTCCCATGATCTTTTTCCACAGTTACAACAACAACAACAACAAAAAAAAGGAAATAATTGCTGGGTAGAAAAGATTCCTGTGGAACTGCCTCCTACAAGTTGGGCAGAGAACCGTGGGATAGAGTTGTCATGAGTTTCATCATGATGTGCCTTTCAGTGATATGGCTACTTTTTAATCATACATGTTCTTGTAAGTAGAAATAATAAACTCATTCGCTGATTTAGCTACACTTAAGTGGAATTATTTCTTTGGTCAAACATTGGTACCCTGTTTATGGTAAACAGAAGTATTTTTTAGCACCTTGACAGGTAAAAACTCAACCCCTACATCAGAAAGCATCTAAAGTGATATTGTAGGGAATCCATCTGTTTTGTTTTGTTTTTTTCTGCTTTGCTTTTTAAGTCCCTAGGACAGTTTTCTTCTTACAAGTCTTTATTTGCACAATGACCAGGTAAGAAATGACTTGAATTATAACTGTGACAAAACCTAGTGATGAGATACAAGGTCATTTTGAAGTTAAATGTTAATATTAGCTTTTCTCATTATGGGACACATTAGGTCATTAGGTGGCTTAATTTTTATCTAAGATGTTTATCATTATTAGTTATGTCAAAAAAGCACTGCAGAGTAGTGCCTCAGACAACAAATCATTCAACAAAAATAATCCAGGCCTGACATTAAAAACACACTTATCCTTAAATCCATTAGTAGTAACAAATGTGGTTTTTGCCCTGTGTAAATTTTAAAAAGTATGCTCGTACTTCACAAGCCAAAAACATCTCTGGACATTCTACTCATGCACTGAAATGCAGTGCTTGTCAGTTTAGACCATGAAGATGGGAAAGGATGACACATTTACTATTTAGCCTGCTGAAGGTAAGCAGAAATTATTTACTTTAAAATGCTTTGTTATAATTGCACTTCAATGCACATTAGGATTTATAAATACGAGTTAACTGACATTAGTTGCTCACTTCTGCCTGCTAGATCAAGGGCTATGCATTATCCACATCTCAAAACTTCAGCAAATGAGACTTTTGAAGGTCAAGAGACTTGAATTTCAGGTATATGGAGTGATTAGTCACACTTTCTTTTTTCCTAACAGAACTGTAGGTCAATTTAAAAGCCAATACTGACTCCGTGGGCTTGATTTCACCCTGCAAGAGGAAGAGATATTATTGTTAACTTTCTAGGGCAAAAAATTGACAACTGGTGAATTTACTTATTTAATACTGAAGGACCTTGAAACAAAAGGGAATATGTGTTGGTAGAGGGTGAAATAAGAATTGCTTTGAGATGACAGACAGTGTGAGGGAAAGGACCTGTTTAGTCTGTATGGAGGACCTGGTGCTTTGCTCTGAGCTTGCTCACACTTGGAGGCGTGCAAAAGAACAATTTATTTCAAACATGTACAGATGAAGGGACCTAGAAAGAGGATGATTAAAATCGGTCCTATTAGTTTGAAGGGAATAAAGACATAACTACTTTTGAGATTACAAGCTTTACAAATGTTTTTCTTTTTTTTTTCCAGAGCTGAGGATCGAACCCAGGGCCTTATGCTTGCTAGGCAAGCACTTTACTACTGAGCTAAATCCCCAACCCCAGCACAACTGCTTTTCTTAATAAAATACAATTTTAAAAAAATCAACCTACTTATAAAGAGAAAACAATGCAGGAATTTACAATTTTTCTTTTCTTGGATATAATACATTCATTTTTCTCAGAGAGAAATAACAAACTTAAACCAATATTCTTCCAGTTTTATGTATATATCATTAACAAGTAAGAATTCTATATATTTAAGGTGTACAATATAGTTTTATATAAAAAATTATTTTTATAATTAAGTTAGTGAATATATTCATTACTCTTAGTCAGGTGAGACATTAGAAAACAGGCAGAGACATTTCTCAAATTTTCAACACAATTCAGCTAGCAATCCCCATTCTAGTTCTGTTTCTGTGAACTGAACTCTGCTATGGATAGGAACATATTACCGACTTGAGACAGCACGCAGGTTAGGTTGCTGATGTGACTCAGCCAAAAAAAAAAAAAAAAATCTACCAGGCCTGAGGGTGCAGACAAAGTTCACTGAATCTCTTAAGTTTCCTGCCTCTGAGAGGGTATGAGTTATAGAAGACTTATGTTTTAAAAAGTACTTTTTTGATTTGTGTGTGTGTGTGTGTGTGTGTGTGTGTGTGTGTGTGTGTGTTTAGTGCTTATTTTCTCTGTTGTGCCATAACAAAATATGTCTGCATTTCTTAAGGTCTCACAGTTATGAAAGCACTTTTCTTCCTACTCTGAGTATAATTTGAATACAGCTAGATCCATATAAACTAATAATTATTTGAAAAGACTTTGCTTAATTTTAGATCATAAGATGAATGCTTTGACATTAAGCCTCAAAGAAAAACATTAGCTGGCAGGAGAACCAGCAATGCTGCTGCTGCTGCTGTTGTTGCCTTTGAAAATTCCTGACACTCTCTGCCATCATCAGAAATTATGCTGTCCCAGTCCCTCATATTTCCCACCTAATCACCACTATCTCCTCTTTTGTAGCAGAACTTTGTCAGGAAGAGGAAACATATTTTGCACAAAGAGGCTCTGATTTCCTTTTTATTTTATCTCTGCAAAGTTTCCATAAAGAAGGAAGGGAAATGTTACCATGGATACAATGACAACAAGCACAGAGGAGGCTCACTGAAGTGGAAATGAGAACGCAGGGATGGGGAACAAGCATCTCTCAGTCTGTGATCATCGAGCCTAAGGCAGGAGCCTCTGTAAAATGCAGTCTCAGCTTTAGAAAAGCAGATTTCATGAGGTTCAGAGAAAAGACTTCGGAATCCAGGCAGCTGCTTTAGCCACGCCTCTGACCGTTTGCCTCCCCAATCCCACTGAAGTCACAAAGATGGAAAATTTAAAATAAGGCAATATCTACTAAGATGGGAGAAATATAGAGAAGACAGCAGTAACAAACTTAGGTTAGTTGAAAGCGAATGTTCTAAATCGACCCCCCCCCCACACACACACACAAACAAATAAAAGAACAAAGCAAACCAAACTCGAAGAACCAAATCTAAATGCTGAAACAAAACATGAAGACGAGGGAAGACACTCGGGAGATACATGTCAATCCATACACCAATTTCAGGAAATTGAGAAATTGGTAAAATTAAGCATTTCATGTTACCTTGGCAAGGAGTATCAAACCACTGAGGATGAATTGAAAGTAGGTTAGAAAATTCAATGACTGCTTTGCCACATATCCACTAACTCAGCAGACGCTGAGACTTCAGTGGCTAGGGAGATTAAAATTAAGGTTCTGTGAGCCTCAAACCCCACTGTCTGGGGGCAGAAATACCATCCTCAAACACAAACAATAAGCAATCCTTTGCAAGAGGATGCTCTAAGTGCGGACCTCTTCACTTGGCTTCTCTTTTTTTCTACTGGGCTCCAGCATCATTGTCTAGCCATACTCTGCAAGCAAAACACTAGAAGGTTATTAATCCTGGCATCTAACAAGTTTAAGAAGAACTGTTTAACCTTACTTACATTTGTTTCTCCAACAAGTGGCCCACCAATGTCAACGAAGTCTAACAGTCATTTTTCTAATTACAAGCACCAAACGGGATCAATGCTGGTTGCCTGCTTTTTTAGTGCCTCATTGCTTAACTGAAAAGTAGGAGCAGAGAATCATGTGCCTGGTTCTCAGGAGACAGACTACCATTGTGGCATAGAAACCAAGAGGAAAGAAAAATGAAAGAAGGTTTGAGTATACAGACTCCACACAGGAGGAAAATGATGCTATACAACACCTCAGAGAAATAAGGGTATTTCACTCAAAGCAACACAAGAAAATAATCATTCAAAGAAAGCAAAGAATGCTAGGACGAGAAACATCGCAATGGAAACTGAAAATTAATAGAGAGTGAAGGAAAAATCAGAGAATCACTCAAGTAAAGAGAGAAGACAGCAATAGAATTTTAAAAGAGGAGGGGGTAATATAGAGATGGTGATGTCAAGCATCCTGAAGGTGCTGTTTAACAAATTTCTAGTGCTTGGACGATTTGGACGATTTCACTGCCCTTGGTGCAAATTTGCCACACACCTTTTGCTTTTACTTAGATTTTACACTGTTATATTATGCCTCTCTTAGAAAGCTAGAGCTGGGATAACAAAAAAAAAATATGGTATAAACAAGAATGAAATTAATGAAAGTTCCCTGGAAAAGCAGTTTTGCAGAAAATTGACTCTTTCTTAAGAGTTATGACTTAGATATAGATTTAGATCATCAACAAATGTTATTAATAAGCATGAGAAAGAGAATTTGAGAAAAAATACTAAAAACAAAAAAGAAAAAGGGAAATTCTAGAAGCTGACAAACTGTAATTGAATGACTAAGTTTTTATGTTCAGCTTCAGAAATAAGGAACTAATATGAAGAGGAAGAGGTTTTGATCATACAGTTTTATGACAAGCCTTGGAACCTTCCTGAAGGCAAAAGTAAGCAGTTTTAGGGATCCTGATGTTCCTCTATTTTTTACAGAATTGTAATAAAGATAGGAATCTTATTGAAACAAGGGTTCATGACAGAGACACAGAGGAAAACATTTTGGGTCAGTGAACTACCTACCTTCCTGAACAGACTTCTCGGACTAGAACTTTACTGATCTTATAGAAAAACAAATAACAGACCACCTTTGCTTAAGCAAGGGACTGCACATTATTTTAGCAAACAAAGAAAAAGGACAGTGGTTTTATATAAAATATAAAAATAGAGAGGAAGGAAAAGAAACACTAAATAAAGGTCAGAAAGATTGAATTTTTGTAGAAAGCCAAGTTTGATACAATTGGAAATAAGAAATAACTTTTGATATATTAATTCTGTGCTGAACTGAAACAGATCAAATTCAAATAGAGTCATCCTTTCCTACATCTCTGTAACAACACGGCTTACAACTCCAATCTTAAGGAAAATATTGAATTAAAAGGAAATTGATTTTATCATACTGTTAATTTTTAGTTCTCATAAAATTGCTGTTTGCATACATTGTTCCTCTTTCAATATTCTTACATAATCAAGGAAGACTTCAGAAGAAAATGTATCATGAAAAGCTGTGTAGTTAATGAATAAAGTTTCTGAGGAAATGATTTCATGTATAAAGAAAGCCTGTGAGAGACACAGGCTGTCAGAATAGGTCAAGCCATACCGAGATGAGCTTCCTCAGTCCTGTCTCCCATGAAACAAAACTGAATGTTGTCCTACAACTGATTCTTTTTTTGCTGCTCTTATACTACCCTCATCTGTGGCTGGTCCTTGCATAGAAAGTATAAAAGACTTTAAGAAAACTAGATATTCAAAACTGTCTGTGCCATCAAGATCTAAAAGAAGTAAATCAAAAAATTCAGAAAATGTTTCCAGATCTTGAAATATAAATTGTTCCCTTGTTGATGCCTACTGAGGTCACTCCACAGAGAAAGAAACCATTTTAATGAGCAACACTTGGATAATTCAAAAACCACAGTACACCAGTGAGTGTTCAATAATATCTCCATATGAAGCATAGCCACAAGTAAGGAGAAAGTTATTAGACATCCTAAGAGGAGCTTTATGAAAGAGTTCATGTGCTATTGTGTGCATATGAGTATGATGGGAAAAGATAATAATGTGTACAGTAATGAGAGGGAAATACAGAGAGAGAGAGAGAAAAGATGAAGGAGAAAGAGAGGAAGGGAGAGAAGTAGAGAAAAGGACAGAAGGAAGAAGGGAGGAATGAATAAGCCCATTGGAAGATATTTAAAAAGTAGTAATAGGTACAAAATATAATCACTAATTTTAAGTAAAAGCAAGTAATACAAGGTAATATAAAACTTTTCACTCTGAATTATACACTCACATGCAGAATAAATTTATATCTTCCTTATAAGAAGTTCATACACAATGTCTAAAACAGATGACAAAGGTTGTCTGAAAGCACTTATTAATAGTATTCATATGTACGTCCAAATGTCATAGAAAACAGTTAAAAGAATCTAAAGTTGCCACTTCTGGATAGAGGACTGAATAGAGTCCAAGGCATAAAAGCAGTGTTTAAACAGGGGTTCAGGAGCCAAGTCACTCCAGCTCCCCGGAGTTATCCACTCACATCACTTCTATTCTTCCTGATCAGTGATATTGAGCAGGTGGCTTACAATTGGTCTTATGGGAGAATCCACATAAGGAATTCAGAAAATAGTGTGTAGTGTGTTTTTCCCACCCCCAAAGAACTGGTTATTAATCATTTCTAAGTACTCCATTGACAATATGTCAAGTCTACTGTGTTTTCATCCACAAATTCATAAACTGTGTGTAACTCAGTGAATAATGTATAATAAATAACTTCCTAATAATAAACCATTCCAGGAAATATTTTTATCACTCATAATTACAAATTACTCCAGTGGGGAAAAGAGCACATAATTCCTGTCATCTCAGTTTAAGTAAATTATACAGTGATTCCAAAATATGGTCTTGTAGACTGAAACTATGACTAAGCCAGATTTCTATCTCCAGTAATTCTATGAGAACAGTTCAATGAGGCAAGACCAGTTCAAACAAGAATAAAGCACACTTTAATTTTTAAGATCCATTTTTGTGTGTATTGCTTTTGTTCACTTTACCATTTATAATTTTGGATGAATTTCATACAGGGGATATACACAATAACTGGAAAATTTTCACCAGTGCTCTTTTCTTACCATAACTTGTAGGAATAAACACAGGTAATTTCCATTTCTAGAAACTGCATTCCTTGGGTCTTCAGCAAGAGAGCTGGTAAGGCATGGAGAATAGCTTTCTCAGGAAGCAGAGAAAGCTCTTGATCTTTTGGTTGCCATTATGCTATGATTTTGCATTTGAAGGTATTTGTCTTAAAACAAGAGGCTTTATTAGAGGAATGATTAAATTCCTTAAGATGCATCTACTATGTGCTTACTCCAAAAAGAAAAGAAATACTGTGTTCCCTGTGGAGTATGAATTCCAAACACTGTCCTTGCATTACTCATAATGTATACTTTTAAAGTGTTAGAAAATGGTGATTATATAACATAAAAAAAGGGAAGAGGAGCGCAAGAGAGAAAAGATTCATAAGTAGAATTTTGTGTTGATGAGAACCAATTGCTAAGATTGATCAAACTATCTTAATCATTCTTGTGAGTCACCCCCAACTGATTCCAATCTCTTTAGGATATTGAGAATATTATCTGCAGAGGAAATGGCTTTATCTTTCAGAGGAACACAATTATATTACTAAATGTTTTTTGGAAACATTCAGTTCATTAAGAGAGAGACAAAGACAAATATCATTGGGCTCAAATTGTTAGTTCAGAATCACATGGTGTGAAATTGAAAACATGCATTGACTGAAAATTATAAATATGCCAGCTACTGAGTGGAAAACATTATGTGCTCTTAAAATTTTAGTTTCTACTGACTTTAATGGGACATTAGGAAATGATGTCATAACTGTCCACAGGACTGTATTACAGTTCATGTGCTTACGTTATAAATGGTACACATTATACAATGAGTAAGCCTTGCCTGATGACAGATGTGAAGACACAGATGGGAAGTCAACATAAGCTAATGTTTACAGGAAGCAATATAAAAAGAGAAGCAGGATTTCTGAATGAGAAAGACAACCCAAAGTACTACGCTCGCTCACTTCCCCCAGTCACTATGGAAACCCCCACACACACACTGGCTGTGTAAATTTTATTAATGTGCTCAATCTAAGAATGCTTGTCTGTAAATAAAACAAATTCCTTCTGAATCGCAAGTGACCTTTGGGAAGAATTAAGTAGGCAAAAGAGTTCGGATCATGATATCTGAAATATTAGACACTTGTGTTGTTTTCCCTGTTAGGGACCATCTTGGTTACAAAAATTAACAAAGCAAACAGGTACATAATAATGTTTGGTGGAGATAAACAACCCTTCTCAGTTTCCTATTATTTATAATGGTGAAAATTGGACAAAAGAATTTATATTTGGCGATTTTGTGGTTGAGAGGAAAATCTCCCTAAGAGTTTTAATATATATATATATATATATATATATATATATATATATATATATATTAAAAAAGATTCATAAGTAGAATTTTGTGTATCAGAATAATTGTACCACCCAAAATGCCCAATTCTTATTTTTTACCAAATTTGACTTGGTAAAGAAGTTAATTGATGTAAATCATCTTGGCTGAGAATTAGGAGATTGTTAGGTATGATCTATTTGGCCAGAGTTAAATCATAATAATATGGAAGAGGAAGACAGGACTATGAGATGTTTAGATCAGCCTTTGCTTACTTAAGAGACAAGAAAGAACCTGTCAGCCACCTCTGCTGGAAATGACAAAGAAACAGATGCTCTTTTGAGCCTCCAGCAGGAAATGGACTTGCTGTGGAGGTCAGGAAGAAGCTCTCTGGAGACAGTTCTCTCCTTTAACTGCATGAGTCCTGGAAATTGAAGTAAGACCACAATATTTGGAGAAAAGCTCCTTTACCCACCAACCCATCTTTGTTATAGCCAGAGCCATCATTCTTACATACCAAACACTGTCAAATACAGAGTAGGTGGACTGGTGAGCCCTCCATAGGTTTCTGAAATGCCAGTAATATTGAAAGCGTGATTATAAACCATTAGAAAATATATGTGCCTTCAGTTTGCAAAAATGGATCAGCAGTTTAGAACCCTTACTGTTTTACCAGAAGTCCTGGGTTTGGTTTCCAAAACCCAAATGGCAGCTCACATCATATGTAACTCCAGTACCTGGGGCACTGAATAAATTTCTTGATGCCTATTGGTTCCTGCATGCTGTGGAACATACTCTCAAACAGGTATAAACACATAAAAAATACAGAGGTAGAGGCTCACAGCCATCCATTGAACTGAGTACAGGGTCCCCAATGAAGGAGTTAGAGAGGGAACCAATGGAGTTAAAGGGTTTGCAGCCTCTTGGGACGAACAACAATATGGGCTGACCAATGCCCTCAGAACTCCCAGGGACTAAACCACCAACCAAGGACTATACATGGTGGGACTGATTGTTCTAGCAGCATGTGTATAGTAGAGGATGGCCAAGTTGGTCATCAAGGGGAGGAGAGGCCCTTGGCCCTGTGAAGGTTCTATGCCCCAGTGTAGGGGAATGACAGGGCTGATAAGTGGGAGAGGGTGGGGTGGCGGGCATGGGGAGGGGGGAGGCAACAGGGGTTTGTTCTTGTTGTTTTTGATTGTTCATTAAATATTATTTAGAAAATAAAAAAACACATAAAAAATTAATTAATTAATTAATTTTCTATACCTTAAACATTATTTTAATGGCTGAAGCACATAAGAGATATATTAGCATGAGATAATGTAAAAATACTTTTAGAATAAATTGATCCCCATGTAGAATAGTAATATGTTACATTATCTCTTGGTGAAGGAAAATGCTAAAATTAGGGAGAAAAGAAAATAGAATGTATCTTGTGTGCTAATTTCTGTCTCATGATTTCTATTCCACCCCCAAATACATACTCATTTTCCAGAATTACCATATATAAAGAAAAAAGAATAAAGATACAAAGTTTATCAAATGAACAGTCCAAATGAAAACTATTCATGGGAAGAAGAGTGCAAGTTAAATGTCATCCTATGACACCATTGGTTCATAATCTTCACTTCTTATATCTTTTCATTTATCAGCTGACACTTCAGAAAACTTGTTCCAAGTCAGTGTGAGGAATCTAGAGAAGGTTAAGCAAAAGAAACCCTGAACACTTGTAAAAGCTTTTAATTCAGTTGATATATTCATGACATGCATGGTACCATAATGAAGAGTAGACATGGAGAGATCATTTCTTTGTATTATTTTACCCATGCTTCATGACCTCTTACTTTTCTAGTCCGAATCTCAATGAAGATTTATATTTTGTAAAAGATGAACTTGCTTCCTTAGGGTGTGAAGTTTCAGGATTATTTAAGTATCTCAAAGTGTCATTCATCCACCCATGATACAGACTTTACAACCATGTGGGAAAAGAATTCTATTACATTTGGCAATTGTGCTAAAATCAAGAAATAAGAAATGGTATCTGGACCAAAAATTAACTTTAAGTTTTCCACTAGGGGTTTAAATTCCCACAAGATAGCAGAAACAGCTTGCTGCTAGTGAGCAAACTCAATTATTCGTTCGAGGACACTGCATGCTAAATGGAGACGAGCTCACTGCATAAGTGAACTAAAATGCCACCATTCCTCACTGGACAAAGGCAACGTACTGCTCTTCTGCCTCTGAAGGTTTTATTAAAACCATTTCTCTGCACCGAGAGAGCTGGTGACAGGTGCTAACCAAGTCAGTTGGCAAACATTATTAATTTTTAGATAGGACACTTTGAAATGGCAGTTTCATAATAACCTAGAAGTACATAAAATACCCAGTGAAAGCTCTACACTAAGTTATGAAGTAATAAAATGTAGCATGATTGAAATATTCTCCCAAATATCAATTGTTTTGGTATCCTTTCCAAATACATACATACATACACACACATACACACACACACACACACACACACAACACACACACACACACACACACACACACACACACACACACACACACA
>JADRCC010576241.1:0-20705 GCA_019843855.1 Hylomyscus alleni
GACAGGGCAGTGGAGACAGGGGGACAGCTCTCAGAGTAGGGATAAAAGAGAGATTGCTAGCAGGAAGCAAGGAGACACCATTTAACAGGAGGGTTCAAGACCCTGTCACACTATCATGTTAGGGGCACAGGATCACGGGCTGTCTTGACTGACAAGGGAGCCCTCTTCTCATTTGCATTCACTCTCTCTCTCCCCTTCCTCCCTCTTCCTCCCACTCCCCTCTTTGCTAAGGATGAACCCCCCCTGTGGCCTGCTAGGGTGTACAAAAGAGTTCTATGGCTACCAGCCAATCATAGTCCCAGCCAGCCAGAGAATGTTTTCCACTCAGAACTAAGGACTTTCTGGCAAGATCCATCGTCTTCTTATCAAGCAAGAGGCCCTTTGCAAGCTGCCCTCTGAACCCATCTCCAGAAAGAGAAAAGAGAGAAACAGAAACAATGGCCTACCAGGAACCACCAGGGCTTCTAAGAGTGTGTACCAAGAAACACCAGCCAGGAAGTTACCTGTACCAGTGATTAACCATCTGCCTTCCTCGTATCATTCCTCAGAAAAATGGGTTTAGCTATGTTTAGTCTTTCTGATCCTCTTGTTTCAGAGCACAACACTTCCAAAGGGGGTGCGCTCCTTTCATCCGCTTCCATCCGTCCAGTAGCTCTGCTGTTGTATTACACCCCCATACCTCTGCCTTCTCCCCATAGTCAACGTCCTCACTTGCTTCATCCTTCAATAGATCAACCAAGGAAACAGGACCATCCCAAGCTAAGAAGGTATGTATTGACTATATCCACACATCAGTTAAAGTGAGCCAAACTAAACTCTCAGGGAGAGCAAACAAAGGTATTTTGTAAGCCCCAACTGATGATACCCACCGGGGCTAGTTGGGTTGTCTAGATTAAGAAACCAGAAAATGACAAAGAAATAACATGGGAGTGTGGCCAGACATCCTGTCTGGGTCATAAGGAGGCTGACTAAACAGAACTCATGTTGAAGGCTGGAGCTAACTGGGTTTGAAAAACTTAGGGAAGCTATCGATATAGGGCATTTCAGCCATGCTATCTGGGATTGGGGACAGTGATGGAACTGAAGCAAGTGGATGGCACTATGAGACAGAAGTCACAGAGGGAAGAGTAGCCAGATATGACTGGACTGTGAAGGCTAGAGGGCCAGGTAGAAGAATGTGCTAGAAATTCTGACTATGATAACCAGCCAAGGAGGAAAACGGGACGCTGAGATAGTGAAGCCAGAGCCCTGGACTGGCGCATGACCACCAGGCGGGCAAGGGGCAACCTTGGCAGGGAGTAGAATGATCTCTGAAATAGAAACTGAGAGGCTTGGTAGAGACAACTTTCTCAGAACCCCGAGCCTCTCTCTAACTTCACTCATACTGGAAATTCCCCAAGAGCAAAAGTCATCTCAGAACTATTGGTCCTAATCAAAGGTTCTCCCAAATCTGTCCGCCATCCCCATCACTCCATCCATAATGCTAGGAGCTCCAGGCTCACTCTTCCCAGATGGAAAATGAGCCGGGGTCCCAGCAAAGGTGGAGAACAATCAAGGCCACTAAGACTGTAAGCAGGGAGAGAGGTGCTCCACTCATAAGGACTATAGCGAATTCTGAGACCCACAGCCTATGACCTCCGGTCGTCGCCGGTGCCCAGGGAAGGAGCAACCACAGAAGAACTCGTGTTTGAAGGCATGACACCCATCCAGAGCACCAGAGAAAAATGTAGCATCCTGGCAATTAACAAGGCAGACAGGAACCCAGAGGCCTCTGCCACATTACAGGCTTAATGGCCCATGATGCTGTGGGGGCCAACATTCTCCTCTTGCTGAATTCCAACTTGGCTAGCTCGGCACTGTGCCTGCATGGCTTGTCTCTGAGGAGGAAATGCTCTAAACGACAAGGTTCCTGCAGGAGACGTCCTTGCCCTGTGCTGGAAGCTTTTTTGATCAATAAAAGGAAATTCTCTCTCAAGTATGCAGACTCACACGGCTTCCTTTTTTCCCCGTCCCCTCCCTCACAGCCATGCTTGGAAGTAAATTGTGGCCAGTGGACTTCTTCAATCTCTTAGCAGAGAATCCTTCAGACTGGGAGAAGATGATGTTTGGGGTTCATATAAAGATGGCACTCACCCATTGCAGAAAGTAGGGGCAGGGTTGGCTCACAGAAAAGCACCAGCCCACTTCTGCTGGATGACAGTGACCCAAATCCTAAGGTGGACCACAGAGGGGTGAGGGCGGCGGTGAGAGGGCAACAGGAATGGAGGGCGTGAGGGAATAAGGCAGGCTCAAAGAAGCCAGGAAGGCTAGACAAGGGCAGAAAAAGGAAGCTGGTCCAAGTTGCACTGTTTCCTTAAAACCAACCTGCTGTGACGTTAACCCCATGTCCCTCAGTTACATGGCCCTACAGAGTTGTCAAAGTTGTTTTAATTAGTTATGTCAAAACGAGGTCAGTGTGGAGGAGGGAAGGACCTGGACCTATTGGGTTTGGGGTCCTAACAGGAAAGGTGGACCAAGGTACCATCAAGATGGGTGGCCATGGAGAGAAACCAAACTGGCAAAGATCTGAGCAACATGTCTACAAACCCAAGAACAGCAGTGACAGCCAGCAGCGCCTGCCAACAGCCAGGAAAGAGGCCTGGTACAGGGTCGCCCTGGGTCTCCAGTCTGCAGTGCTACTTCTCATCACTACCCCCAGGGATGGGACACAAAAGATTCCTGCAGCTTAAGTCACAAATCTCTGGGATCTACAGCACCCATAACAAACCTGGGGTGCGGGTGGGGGGCTCAAAGGAGACTTGCACAGGGCTGCCATCTCCCAGGCTGCATGGAAGGCACAGGCTGGGCCTGTGTTCCTAATGAACTAATGAAGCCAGGCAGGGCAGAAACAATGGCCTTGCACAGCACTTTCCCACCACCTGCCTTCCTCCTCTCCAGGCCCCTCTGCTGACGCTCCTCCCCCAGGAGGATTAATTTTTAATAAATCAGCACTCCGTTTTTCTGTAGTTATTAAAATTTAAGACAACAAGTCATTGAACCTGTAAAGTTAGGGCTGACTAATTACTACCCACCATCTGCCTGGGAGTGGCTGGGCACCCCCAGGGAGCAGACAGAAGGCTGCCCATGTGCATAGGCAAGAGAAGACTGGGTGACATCTGCCCAGGCACTCTGAGCAGGGTCAAGGGCAGGGAGTGGTTATCCATCCTCTGGGCATATGCTCACACATCCAAGGAGGGAGTGTCACCAATCCCATTTCAGAGGAATGGAAGACTGAGGTGAGGGGATAACTCAGCCTTCGCTTCAGGTCCACAGGACAAGCCAACCTGCTCTCCTAGGAAGCACTCAAGAAGCAGCTGCATATAGAGGATCCAGTGTTGAGACAGCATGCTTCCTTCCCCACTGTCAGTCACCCAAGCAAGCTCGTGACACAGACTGGGCACATAATCCAGAGGCTACACACCCACCCGAGAACACGCTATTTTCTCAGCCAATCTTTAACTTTCAGCAACAGATTCTGCGTGTCACCTAGAGAGCCTATGGAAGCCACATTCCTCTGGACCACTGAGACATGGTTCCCATCCACTGCCCCCCTCACCCCCAGCCCTAAGCCTTGCTTCAGCTCTGGGCACTGTATTCTGCAATTCTCTAAATCCACTCTCTTGAGTTGCCCTTAAGTCAGTCTGTGCTGCTCCTTACCGGAACCCTTAGCATGCCATTCTGCCAGGGACTCTGACTTATCCCTCTAGCCCCTGCTCAGGTTTCAAGGGTCCTTTGGCCCCCTGAACTTGGCATGTGTCCTATGGTGTTGGGCTACAGGTGCATAAATTAATATATGATTGCAGTTACTTTATAAACTGTCTAATCAAGCATTAGGGCTCCATTCTAACCTCAGAGGTTGCTTGGGTTAGCTTCATGGAATCGGAAGCCAGGAGTCAAGGCCTGAGGACCCTATATTATTCTGACAACAAAAACTCAAAAGCACCAGATGACTCACTCTCATCTCTGTCTGTCTCCAGGCCTCTCGATGCCCTTTTGCTAAAATGTTCTGACCTTGGTCAACAGTCATGCATCGTGTCTTTCACCTTCTTATACCTCACTCCTTCCAGTTCCTTCTCAAAAATCACTGCAGAGAGCACCCTGACAGGGCCTCAAATTTAGCACAAAGGTCATTTGTTAAATATCACAAGGACACTTGTGAGAAAGTCCCCAAACATGCCAGTTTAACTTCTGTACCAAAGAAATACCTTGAACTCGAGCTTTGCTCAGGAAGTTTTCTTCCTACTCATTAAACAGGAAGAAACACACACACACACACACACACACACACACACACACACACACACACAGCCCAAATAGCATAGCTGGCCTCTGAGAAACTTCTCTCTAGCTCTTACAATGAGGCAGGCATTCTTCTGAGTGACACAGCCAAATAACCAGCACAGAGACTGGACTCAAATCCTCCAGTGGCCCTTAAAGGGGCTGCCATAGTTACTCAAAGCAAACAGCCCAATGTACTTGCTAGGTGCCCAGCATCTATGCCCAGAACAGGCTAGAGAATTCTCCGATTATCCTCCTGGGGCCTGCACTGCAAACCTGGCTCAAAACATGGCATCCATAGCAATTAGCAGTCCAGTCACTCTCTGGAGTTTACAGGGTCCCTTATTAGTGATGTGGGTGGAGCCCCTGGGCTTTTGGCAGATGCCTCAGAAGCAGGAACAAGGAGAAGATCGCATCTGGAGAGGAGTCTTCATCTAATCTAGAGGTCCTCAATCAAAGACCACAGGTATTCTTAGACATGAGGAATCCAAGATTTCTTTATGCTACTTCCAACCTTACTGCCTAGACCAGTGGGTTCTCAACCTGTGGGTCTCCATCCCTTTGACAAACCTCTATCCCTCAAAATATTTACACTATGATCCTTAACCTTAACAAAATTAACAGTTGTGAAGTAGAAACAAAACACAGATTTTTTTTTTTTGGTTGGGGATCATTACAACATGAGGAACTGTATTAAAGGGCTGCAGCATTAGGAAGGCTGAGAGCCACTCGTCTAGACAGCAGCCAACCAAAAAATGCACAATGACTCTTGCTTTTGACAAATCATCTTATAATCTCACTGATGCTCTGCTAGCCACTCTATGCAGTAGAGCTCTGGTAGACTCTATGTTATACAGTATATAGACTGCATGTGTATGTGGATATGTGTGCACATATACATAGAAACATATATACATTCAAAATGACAAGACATCTTAGAAAAGACATTTGAATACATGCATTATAATGTCTGGTATATATTTATATAAAGCCAAAACAGATGTATCTATCTGACTTCAACCTATCAAGTGAGAACTCATCTTACTTTCCAATGTTTACTGAGTAATCGGTTTTTCAAGAGGGAAACTGTTTGGAGGACCCAGGATCTCTAGGAGAAATTTTTACTTAAAAAGTAGTAAAGACGTTAAGAACACTTGACTAACTCCTATTGTGTACAGCCAAGGAAGCTGGTGTCTCAGAGCAGTAAAAGACTTTTTAGAAGCTTCTCAGAGAACACTTCAGGAGGCATTAGTCCTGTGAAATGTCCCCCTTAACAGATTTCAGCAGAGAGACAAGCTCGGGTATCATTGCTTACATCCCAACAGCTGTGGGCAGACTGAAGGCTCTGAGAAGCCCTCCTCCCAAGGTGGTGAGCAGCACACACTGACCAAGGGCAACTCAGAGGATGGATTTAGAGAACTACAGAATACAGTACCCAGTGCTGAAGCAGGGCTTAGGACTGGGGATGAGGCGGGTTGGGCAGTGGATGTAAACCTCGTCTCAGCTTCCACAGGCTCTCTACCTAACAAGCAGAGTCTAATTCTGCCCAGAGAGATGGTAAGCTTGGTAGGAGTGGCCAGCGTGGCATGCATGACAACTCAAGGCCCTTAGAACAGGGCACTGCCACCCTTCTTTCCCCTCTCCATCCGGACAGTGGAATGAATGCCAGTCAAGCCATAAGGCTATGTAAGCAAAGATGATGCGCCACTCCCAACTCCAAGAGCCTTGGCTGATTCAAGTATGTTCTCCTGCCAAGGATACTTAAATGGTTGCGAATGACCTAGAAGGCAATCATCTGCCTAAAATAAACTCTACGATGATGCAGCCCCAGGAGCTGCATCAACATTTTTCAGGGCAGATTTGCTGACCTAATACAGCAGGCCTGGGATTTAGCTCTGACTGTGCTTCCTAGCATGGCCTTTAGCGAGTCCTCTGTCAAGACCAACTCTCCAAAACCAGAGGGTCAGAGTGGCAATCATTCTCTCTAAGAGAGGCAGGGAGGCTTTAAGGAGTCATGAGGATCCAAGTGTTATGGACTCATCCCCACCTGTCTGTCTTCTTTGTCTACCAGGAGCTCCCTGCCAATGACAAAAATCGCACATCATCTTTGCGTCCCTATGGATTGCAAACGTGGAGATGCACACCACAGTCAGTCACTACTGCTAGTGGGGGATGGGTGATCCAAGCTGCGATTCTGCTGCCCAGAGACTCCTCACTTTACACGCAGTGTAAGGTGCACAACGGAAACCTTCTAGGGGATGTTTCAATCAATCACACCTCAGCTGTGGATGAGGCGTGTGACTTCGTGTGAGTGAGTGCACTTGTGTGGGGGGGGGGGGGAGACAACATGTGGGTGTAAGAGCATGTGCATGCACACAAAGGGTGGGGTAAACCCAAAGTTTCTCCATGGTTATCTGGCAGATCACCACGGCAGGAGACAGGATCAGCTAAGCTCACAATGCAGCCCTCCTTCTCAGGCACACACAGGAGACCAACAGTTCACAACTGTAGCTGTGGGCTCCCTCACACTGTGGCCTCCGCTGCTCTCCTCCCCCGCTCTCTCAGTCCCACCTCACCGCGCCTCTCAAGAACATGTCTGTTTGCTTTGGACTTGCTATACACAGAAACTTAAACACTCAGGGGGCACACAGGGGGGAACTGGGCTTGTTTTAAAATGCTCTCTGTGACAGCTGTCATCTTTAATGTATAAGAGTCCCCCTAGAATCAGGCAAGCAATGGACAAGGGCTGAGAGCCACCCCCTCCACCCCACTGCCGAGACACACACACACACACACACACACACACACACACACACACACACACACTTTCTAGGGCTTAGAAGCACAAGTGGAAGTACAGGAAGTTGATTTTTACAAAAGCAAAAGAGGAAAAGATGCTAATGCAGGCAGGATGGCTTTGAGCCCTAGTTTCATGTCTTGGGAGCTATGCCAAGGGTTTCCAACAACAAACATGCCTCCCTATAGGAGAGCTCGGGGGCAGAAGATCCTCTGCATTATTCAGAAGAGGTGACCACGGGACTATTTTCTATGTAAACTGGCACAGAGAATAAGTGTTTCCCATGCAGTGTTCCCAAAACACTGCAGCTGGCTGTGTTTTAAAAGCAAAGGGCATCTTTGCATGGGTTCCATAGAAAGGGCAGGGAGAGAGCCAGGTCAGAGAGCATCCCCTGGGAGCAGCGTGAGGGAATAGGGCAGGTGGGGGACCCAGGCAAGGCAGTGAGTGAGCAGCCTCAAGATCAAAATCAAAGTGGGGTCCCAGAGATGGGTGGTAACCCCACATGGAGCCACAGTAGCGCCTATTTCCAGGGATGAAAGACTGGATTAGCACAGCACCTTTCTGGCTTTTGGAAGTAGTGAGCAGCCCAAGGCACCCTCACAATATACTTGCTACTTCATGACCAAGTTCCAGAAGCACCCAGAGACCCAAACCAAACAGGCCAGAAGACATCCGGCACCAGCTTCTGGCCAGGGAGTTGAGGTAGGCTGGAAATACATTCACGGTAGGCCTGAAGCCTCTGCACACTGGCACCATCATGGAGACAGGGGAAGAAGGGGTCTGATGACCCACAGTCTGGGGTTGTTTGTGGGGCTACCAAAGGCATATTATCCAATCAGTGTACCCAAGGCCCCCCTGATTCCGTTAATACACCTAAGAAAAATGCTCATGATCCAATCAGAACTCCTCTGGGAGTACTCTCTCCACTCAGCCCATAGGTGGGGAGCTTTAATTTCACTAGGGTACACTCTACTCAATACATGAGATGACATTCTGGATGTCTGCCTAGCCACCAGCCAACTCACTGAACACAGAGCCAATATCAGAATTTATCCAGCCTGTGGCAGTTCCTGATGAGGGAGAGGAAAGCAAGAACCCTGGGGTCAGACAAGGCTGGGATCCTGACTCTATCAACCCCTCAGCCATGTGACCCTGACCAAGTCACTTGACCCCTTTGGATCTCCATTCACTCATTGTAAAAGGAGACTGATAGAAACAGCTGCTGCTCCAGATGTGCGGCGAGGAGGACATACGGAAGGGTCCCCAGCGCAGGCTGCATCCTCTTCATAGGTAGATGCTCTTGCCTGCTCTGACTGCTGCCCTGAGGCCAGCATTAAACTTGTTTCTGCCCCATGATACTGCTGACTGCTCCCCACACAGTAAATTATAGGGATGCAGTTCAACCCCAAATCCTTATGTTATAATCATCACCTGGATAGCAAGTTTTAAGGCATGTCACAAGACACATTAAAAGCCAAGACGGTGTGGCCTTGCACAGAAGTGACACACCTGAGTGAGAACCTCTGGACCAGACAGTGCTCCTCAGCCAAGGCTGCTCAGGCAGCTTTGTTCCATAGCTATCAGGTGGAAGCCCTTGCTCTCATGCCTGTGTCTTAGCTCCCCACACCGTACGCATTTGGACACAGGCCTCAAAGTCACTAAAGGTAAAGGGCACAGGAATTTGGTCCCCAGTGCTTCAGCCCTTGTGACTGCCTTGGCCACTCATCCCCACAAACTTACTCTTACCAACAAGAGAGGATGCTCCCTGGACCCTTAGAGAAAATAAGACAGCTTCAGATACATCACCACCCCGTCTCCTCTTGTGTCACAGAAAGGGCAGAGTAAGGTGGGAGAGTGGTTGGGTGGAAGTCTGCAAAACTAAATGGATGCTCCATTATATCCTCCACAAATACAGAAAAGATCATGAACAAGAACACGACAAACCTCTGTATGAAGAGTCCCAAAGAGTCAGGGGTAGAAGGAGTGGCAAGTTGGGCAAAGGGGCAGTCACCTTTTCCATGAAGTTTTAACTTTTATAAAAGATTTATCTTTACTTTCTGTATTAGAGTTTGGTCTGCATGTATGTATACAAACTGTGTGGGTGCCTGGTACCCACAAAGGTCAGAAGAGGGCATGAGATTCCCTGGAACTGGAGTTATAGATGGCTGTGAGCTCTGCATGGGCGCTGAGAACCTAACCCAGGTCCTCTGAGAGATCAGCATGTGCTCTTGACCATCACTCTAGTCCCAAGTTCTAATCTTTCAAAGAATACTGAGTACCTATAAAGTATGCACTTTGACACCCCTCTCCCTCCCCCTTCTCTCTCTCTCTCTCTCTCTCTCTCTCTCTCGTTTAAACTGAGAAATGCCATTTCGAGTTGCCACTTAGCCACACACGGTAATAAATCTTTTTCCTCCCTCTCCAGTTTCATTTCGAAGAAAGAAAAGAAAACCCTGCTCCCTCCGATGTTGGATTTGCTGAAGGTCAAATTCTAGTGCCTATAAACTTTGATAATGTCTCTATAATTTACTATTTTTTACAGGCTCTCTAGCTTTTAATAGCAAAGGCGACTGTTTTTTCTCTGCTCATTTGTAGCACGTAAAGAGGGAAAGTCTGTCGCGTCTGACGTGTCTGTGCTAACACACTTCATTTTCCTTTCTAGTCAGTATGTGAAGTAAAAATTACTTCTTGCAAATAGATGCATATGTCTATAATGGACACACAACATATGTGTCTATGATCAAGCTCAAAGAAAAACAGAATCAAATGAAAATAAGCCACTCAAAGTACTGTCAACAGTGCCCAGCCTCCAAGAAAGACATGGTGTTTTAATGTATCTATGTTTAAGAAACTTTTGATTATCAGCTTAATTCCTAACAACATTCTAAAATTTATACCCAAAGAGAAGTACAGCTCTCACCTCTCAAAGAAACCTCTCTTCAGAGCAACAGAAGAACATTACAAGGTAGAGACAGGCGGATTTCTGAGTTCGAGGCCAGCCTGGTCTACAGAGTGAGTTCCAGGACAGCTAGGGCTATATAGAGAAACCCTGTCTCGAAAAACAAAAAAAAAAGAAAGAAAGAAAAAAAACATTACAGAAAAGAGGAACAATGCATAGACCAACAGATGTAGGGAGCCAAAATCCAACAACAGCACAACTCCTTCACCTAAGGGTCAGGGAACACTGGGAAAGAAGGAGCAAAGATGGTAAGAGCCAGGGGACTAGAAAGTCTGCTGTGAGATCCTGTCTCCTAGAAATGGATGCCCAAACAAGACCTAAGTGAGCTAAGACCATATTAATAGAATTATTCCCAGGCAGTGGTGGCACACGCCTTTAATTCCAGCACTTGGGAGGCAGAGGTGGCCTCTGAGTTCGAGGCCAGCCTGGTCTACAGAGTAAGTTCCAGGACAACCAGGGCTACTCAGAGAAATCCTGTCTCGAAAAACAAAACAAAACAATAATAAATAGAAAAAGGTCATCAATTTGAAGGAGTGAGGGGGACCTAGGAAGGTGGGGACACGAGAAGGGTTGAAGGAAGGAGAAAAACTAGGGAAGTGATGGGATTATATTTTAATTTAAAAATTAATTGAAAAAAGAAACTTCCAGCCATGATGTCAAAGATTTCTCAGGTCACCAAACAATACAAAAAATCCTAGCAACACTGGTCTGTGTGCAGAAAAATCCCATGTTGGGGCCAATATGCCACACCAGCTGGGATGGTTTATTCTGCACTGTCAACTTCTCTAGGTTCAGAATCACCTAGCAGATGATGGTCTGAGGGTATTCCCACAGAAGACTGACTGAGAGGCAAGGATCATCTGAGGGTATTCCCACAGAAGACTGACTGAGAGGCAAGGGCCAGCCCTGGATGTGGGATCCAGATGGAGGGTGGGGGTCAGGGGGAGGCCTTCTCAATGATGGGCACTCTCCTCTCTCTGCTTCTGGTCCCACAATGATATAAAGGGGTTCCCTCTCCTCTACTTTGCCATGCTGTCTCTGTCATGATATGCTGAACCCTCACACTGAGGGATCTGTCCTTGCTTAGGTTGTCTTTGGCTGGTATTGTCCCACAGACAAGTAGCTCCACACACTCAGACTGCGGACAGGGGTGGAGGAGCTGGGGCTGGGTGAAGCCAGGAGGAAGACCTGCTCCATCTCTGAAGATCCCCTACAGTTCCCAGCAGTGCTGAGTGTTCTTGCCCTCACAGGGAGCATCATGCCAACACCCCTACAAAACAACAGTGGGGGATGCTCAGAGGAGAGGGGTGGGGATGTCCAGGTACCACTACATCATCAAAGACACTGACTGGCCTTGGAGTTAGAATCTGCATTTCAATCTTAGTTCGGCCCCCAGTCAGCAGTGTAACAATGCCCTCAATGACTGAGCAGTCAGAGCATGGGTGTCTAATACCGAGCTGAGGCTCACCTTGTCCTATGTGATCCCTGACACCAGCCCTCCATTCACACTGCACCTTCACACTGTCACCTTCACTGATGGGCAGGCAAGTGAAGCTCAGGAACATTTAACACCATGCCAGACCCAGGATCTAGGCTACTTAATAGCAAATGGCACCACAACAGTATCATCATAATCCTACCTTCCCCTTCCCTCTCTCCCTTGCTTCTGGAGGCTTTCAGAGCTAAGGCAAATTTAGTCCAAAGCCAGGTGTGACCCTGTAAGTCCCAGAAGACTGGAGGAGATCCCTTCCCCCTACCCCCACCGAGGAGGGTGCCAGTGACCCTGCACAGGTTCACTGTCTCCCTGGCTGAAAGAGAGATGGAGCCAGCCTAGAATGTTGGCCATTAGCATCAGGAGCACTGGGACCCCCACTTTCTAAAGGAGTAAGGGCAACAGGAAGAGAAGAGCTCCACACACCTCCGGATGGGCTCCCTGCCAAGAAGTACCACAGACTGGCTTCCTGTTCGCTTTACCTCATGGATGATTTTTAAAGCCTTTTAATTGTCCTTAATAAATTACCGACATGTGCACCATAGTTTCAATAGTTACATTAATTTTTCTCAGTGCATCTAAGCTGTTTATCACCAGAGTGTTAATGGAAAAGAACAACATGCCAGGCGGGCTCTTTCTCACACTCTCTGGGCTTGAGTAAATGAATGCTTATGGGATTGCTTTCCCACACCACAATTAGGGACATCTTTATTTCATCCCAGCTAATCATCTTTCAGCAAGGCTGGAGGAGTGTGCTCACTGGAGAGCCCTGGGAAGGACCGCCAAGGAAGTGGACTCCGACCAGCCTGCTTCTGGTTAAGTAACTTGTAACTTTACCCACCAGTCTCCCTTGTCTGAAATCTAAACTGAGAGACCTGGGTACTTACAGCGAGGCCCGGAGGGAACAGGAGAAACACATTGGTGATATTTCAGAAAGCTTCTTGACACAGCCCGCCAGGATGAGGCTGCCCACCAGACAAACTGTTCAGGGCCGGAGGGTAGAGACAGCTTTCCTTCCTAGAATAACGTTGCAGTGGAACAGAGCTCCTAGCTCAGGTAACCCACAGGGGACCAGCCACCTGGTGTTCCAGACACTGTGGGTATTGGAAGAGCAGCTATAAAACTCGAGATTCCCAGTGCTGTTCTACATACTTATCCTCTGACTGGCTTGCCTGCACAGCTGAGCCTTCAGTGAGTGACAGGAGGAGCCAGGATAATCACACAAATAAACCAAGCCATCTATAACTGGTCTACCATATCTGAAGTCACCCTATCAGAATAGGGTGGTCTAAACTTGTTGAATGGAACAGTCAGAGGGAGGCTCTTTGGAAGTGTCATTAAGGGGGCAGTTGGCTTAGTTGAACTATTGTGCAGCAACCCAGTAGCAGCTTACATGACTGTACCTACATGGCGAAAATCGCAAGCCTTAAGGGCTGCCCCAACCTTTCTTCCCTAACACTGACTTCTTGTCCCACCAGATGATCTAGTGTTCCCCCTACACACTGAACCTTCCATCTGCGCAGGTGCCAGAAAGCCCCTCCCATTTTCACCTGCTCTTTCAAATCCCCACGCCTCCTTCAGAACAATAGGTCATAATGCCCCTCCAGCAGGACACACCACCGCTAAGAGCCCAGGACACTTTGGCAAAATACATGGCCAACTTTTTTCTTAGTTCAACTGGTACCCACAGTTTCCATGAAAACTCAAGACTCTGTGGGGGACCTAAAAAGCTCACCTCCCAGCTTGACATTGCTGACACTGACAGTGGCAGAATCCCCAAGGGGCAGAGACAGAGACTCGCTTGCAGTGGGCCCTTCATTTCTAGCCTCCAAATGACCCAAGAATAAATTCAAATGCTACACCCTCCCGCAGGGCAGGCCTATGGCTCCCTCAAGTCCTCTGCTCTATTGTCCCCCTTTTCTGTTTTCTGACCTCACAAGTAGCTTGTTCACACTTTGGGCACTGCCTCGGAGAGACAGCTCTGCCCACGATGCCTAGGGCACTGTCCTCAAGCCTCCTCTCCAACATGGCCCTGTTCTTGATGCTGCTCAGAATCTGCAGTACCGCCTTTGTGTATTCGGTTTCTCAGACACAGGCTGACACTCCAGCACTAGAGGGCAAGCTTCACCAGGGTAGCCTAGGCCCCAACCTCACACAGCAGGGACTCCTGAGTATCTGAGTCAGGAATGAAAGGAAGAACTCTTTTTGTTGTTGTAGAAGGAAGTTTGGTGGCTCTAGCGCCACCAGCAGCAAAGCTCTATGTGGCAGGTTGGCTACAGGCAAAGCTCAGGGAGACTAATGGATAGGATAGCATCTCTGGGTGAAGCATTGTGGACCTCAGGGATGTACTCCGGGGAGTGCTGGTAAACAGCACGAATTAACAAAAACTAGTTGCATGTTAATATATACTGCCTCCTCCTCAGACGGCTTATGAACACTGTAATTTTCTTCACTAAAACACTGTCTTACAGAACCAACTCCCCTAATTACAGGCG
This sequence comes from Hylomyscus alleni, assembly GCA_019843855.1. Lineage (NCBI taxonomy): Eukaryota > Metazoa > Chordata > Mammalia > Rodentia > Muridae > Hylomyscus > Hylomyscus alleni. The sequence continues at coordinate 14,061 of JADRCC010576241.1, forward strand.
TTTGTATGCATTATAATCTTCATACAATTAAACCTACTAAAAAGAATAAATGGTTAAATGCCCCCTTGCCCTGTCAGTAGCCCGTCCCTCCCCTGACTACCAAAACACTCGCAAACAAAAACAAAACCCGACAACACAACAGAAACAGACCCAAAGGTGCTGAGAAAGCACAGTTGAGTTGTCAGCAGACCAAAATCCTCGGAAAATTGGAATTCAGGCTGACAGAGCTTTGTTGCCACAGGGGGCAGAGTCAACTTTCAACTTCAAACCCTCTGGCATCCGGCGGCTCGGCACCTGACTTCAATGTCACATGAAAGGCTCCGAGGTACTGAACAAAATGTCTCATTTCAGGAGCAAACATCTCCCTCACATAGTTCATCTCCAGACACACACATGGTCTGGTGACCCGAAACAGGCTTTGGGGATCTTCTTCAAAAACTTACACAAAGGCATTTGTGACCAGGGGGTGTTTACCAGGAAGTCTGCGTTGGCTTCTCTGGAGCCAGGCAGGTTTAGCTGATAAACCTCTCTGGGACACTGCATCCTGGAGAAAACAACCATCATAGGATCCTCCATAACAGGCCCAGACACTGGCTACTGGACCAAGAACCCCACCCTCCTTTTGTTTTGAAGATTCAGCACTAGGGTGAAGGAAGGGCTTCCTGACCCATGGATGAGGTGAGTCAGGGCCAGATATATGTCATTCTGGGGGTCCCCTTGGATCCTTTCAACAAGCCCTGTGTGGTAGGAATGACATGTACCCCATTTGCCTCTGGGGAAAGTGGAATTCACAAAGGGGGGCACATTTTACCAAGAATACATGGCTACAGAGTAATTGTGCCTGCAGTCCCAGGAAGCCTGAAGCTGTGGCAGACCTGGCTTATAGTGGTAGAATAGGCTAGTTCAAATGGGCCTACTTTTCCATTGTCTTTAGGTATCCTTCCCAGGTACTGAACATTCCTGGCTGCACAGAGATGTCGGGTGAGCTCCCAGTGTTGGAGCATCATATGCTTTCCCTCATAGTAGCCTCTGACCAGGACGCAGCAGCAGCAGCAGCAGCAGCAGCATCCCAAACCCCTCTTGAGGAGTGGCTGAAACACAGGGTGGCAGATGAGAAGCAGCAGTTCCGGCTGCAGCCACGTGTGCCACTGAAGCCACCAGGAAGTCTCATTAGTCAGCACCAACAGCTGCTGCCCCAGAACACACGGCCCCTGTGGAGCTCTGCAAGCCTCTGCCAAACCAGGGAGTGGGTGGAGAGAAAAAAGAGCCAGGAGAAGCAAGACTCTGAAACTCCCAAGGGGCTCCGCATGTGCTCTCTCTTTACCTACAGCTGAGACCAGAAAAAAGTCACACGAAGCCACAAGCCCCTTCCAACCCACTCCCTTACGCCCCCGGCTGTGAGCCTTCTAACTTTCTAACAAGGAGCAAGACCCAAAGCACCTGAGCCTCTGTTTCCCCCCAAGGCTGGCTATAAGACTTAGCCAGGTGGCTTCTAACCCCTTTGAGGCTGGCCTGAAAGAGCATACATCGGGGCTACTATGCCTTTCCTCAGCCTGTAGGTTTGGATTGGGGCGGGGTTTTTTTTTTGTTTTTTTGTTTTTTAATAAGCATTCTCAGGTCCTCTCCTCCTGTCTCCCAAGCATCAAATTTCCAGCCCTGTCTGCCAGAGATATCCTAAGGCCCCAGGAATGCCAGCAGGAGATGCCATTCTATACACCTGTCAGGAAGAAAGGAAGGACTACGTGGCCACAGGCCAGTGCCTTCCTCATTTCCACTCCACCCTGGGGGGCCTTTCCAGGGTCTTTTCAACATCCTCGCTCACACTTCACCCACCTCACCTTGGACAATAGAATCCACGGTTATAGCTGTTTCCCAGGAGAGAAGACACATTGAACAAAACATTCACTCCTTCTAGGGAGAACGGGAGGGAGGGTGGCTGACTAGTCAGTATGGAAGCCAATGAACGCCATGCTGCTTAAGGAAAGCAAATTCAAATGCAAAATCCCCTTCAAGCATTTAGATTTCATGACAATTCCTCCTTAAAGGAGTAAAGTCACTCATGCTTGAAAACCGAGAAGGTCAACATCCTTTAAGGGTTTATCAAAACCGGCTGTATTGATGTATAAGACCATAATGTCATGTGAAACCCAAATCTCCTATCCAAAGGCGCAGACAAGGGGAAGTGCTGGGGGGAGAGGAAAAGTAGTTCCTGGATCTCCTCCTGAAGTGACCAGAGTGAAATTACAACAAAAGAAACCCCTGCCTGTACTGTATTGGCCAAGAAAGTGGTGAAAAACATTGTGACTATTCCTGCTGCCTGTATACCCACTGTGTGCCAGGTCACAGGCTGGGTTCTCCTTATATTCCAATTAACCACCATGAAGGCAGGGAGGCAGGAAGGAAGGCCGGCTGAGAAGGGAAAGGCAGCACACTTATGGAAGGGCTTGTTCTCCCCAGGGTCTCATCCTCCTCCTCAAGTAGGCTCCAAGAGTTCAGAGGTCCAAAAAACTATAAAGCCCTAAAGCTGGGGTTCAAATGCTGTTCTTAGTCACAGCAGAAGCCTTTCTCTGTACTGGTACTTTTATATTTATTTCTCTAAAAATCCCCAGCCTCGGGGGCTGGAGTGATGGCTCAGCAGTTAGGAACACTGGCAGCTTTCCCAGAGGACTCGAGTTCAATTCCCAGTACCTACATGGCATCTCACAACTGTCTGTAACTCCAGTTCCAGGGGATCTGATGCCCTTACACCAATGCATATAAAATAAAGTTAAATAAATTAAACAAAACAAAACAAAACTCTGGCCTCGTCTCTGCAGCCCAAACCAGCTAAGCTCAGACTGCAAGATAGCAGTGAAGGCCTGCACAGCAGCATACAGAACACAGTGCATAGCTGACTCCGAGAAAGGTAAACCAGGATGTTCAGACTCAGGCCACTGTCACTTAGGGCCAAAAGTTAACACCAAATTGGCCTTGGAGAGAGGAGTATACTCCCTGCCTATCCCTGCTCAGCCATCTTGTCCCTGTGAGTCACCAGCCCAGGCAAAGGAGTGGGTGGTTCTGAAAACCCATCCCCGTCAATGGAAACAAAACATAAAGGCTCTGGCCTCACATCTGTGGGTTACCAGCGTCACTGCCTCCCACAAAAGGCTGCTCGGCCTGAAAACATTCTCTCCAGTGTGGCCAGGTGCCCGCCGTGACTGGCCAGCAGCAGGGGGCAGTGTTGACAGGAAAGACATCCCAGGAATAAAGACCAGAGGCCAGTTCTGAACCTTCTGCCCTCTGGGCTTCTGTTTCCTCAGGTCTGGCCCCTAAAATGTCTCTCCAGCTCTGTATTCCAGGTATGAACTCACCAGGCACAGGTAGTGTAGCTAGGCTCTCCTGGAGAACAAGAGACTCAGGACAAACCCAGTTGCCCACCCTCCACACTCAAGATTACACGTGGACACAGCCACGGGGCATAGCAGTAAACATACAGCAGCTGAGCCTCAGTTTCTGGTATGTGAGCCTGCAGAGGCTGCCGCTCACTTAAGAACTGGAGAAGTCTGAAAAATTATAAACAGGCACGCTCACTTTTTAGAAGATAAGCTCCAGGGCAAAGAGGCCTCTGCCCTTTGGCAGTGATGTGGGTCCCCTACCTTCTCTTAGCCTCTTTTAGCTATATGCTAGACAGAAAGCCTAGCTCTGACTCAGCCAGACCAAATGTACACAAGTGTATACACATCAAACCCAGGGTAGGCCTATCTGATAAAAGGAATACCTGGCTGATGTTGAACTGACAGATACAAGGGTCATAGAAGTCTTTAATCATAGGATAACAAACATGGTACTATTGAAGAAGAAATGAAGCCCGGTCTGGCAGCGCTTGGTACCTGCAACCCAAGCATTTGGGAGGAAGAGACAGGAGGATCCGTTTTAAGGCCATTTTCAGATACACAGTAAATTTTAGGCCAGACTAGAGGCTACATGAGACCCTGTCCCAAAACATTTATAAAGTAAGGGGGATGGGGTGAGGCCTGTGGCTTCCCATCCCAAGCTGGGCCTAGAGGGGTGACCCTTTCTTTGTTCCTTTAGCCCTTTGTTTGCACACGGATGACTGTCATCACCCTGGCTCATCTCTGAATGCCCTGCCTTCCCATCAGGTAGTCACATCTCAAAATGACTGATGCCTTCTGCGTCAAAAATGGTCAACAGTAATTCAAGGTCAAAACAACGCCCTGATTTTGAGATCAGCATTAAGAATCACTTGTCCAGTCCACAAAGCCTCAGCCAGAAATCCTTGCTGATTCTGAACTGCTCATCCGCAACTCAAATATCCCAGGCACAAGATTATAAAGTATTTCCAGACTTCGGGAGAGAGGCATATGCCTCCTTCCTCCCTTGGAAACCTGTAAGCAGCATTTGCATGCTGGCGAACCCTTTACACACTGGGTTATAAGTCCCCAATTCTTCATCATTACAACTCCTTTCTCTGGTTCCTGGGTAGACTAGGGGCTATCACAGAACTTAATGACTAACTAGGAAATGATCCTAAGTCCTCTGGTCTGCAAGTCCCTTGAAGCCAAAGTTCCTGTCCTGCGGCTCATAGAAAATCGTCAACATCCATCTCGCCCTTGATAGTGAATGTTACTTCCAGATAAGGCTGGGATTGGCCTGGCTCCAACACTCCCTCCCCATGAAAGAAAGAGAGAGAGAGAGAGAGAAAGGGAGGGAGGGAGAGAGAGAGGAAGGGAGGGGGAGAGAGAGGAGGAGAGAGAGAAGGAGAGAAAGAAAGGGAGAAAGAAAGAAAAGAAAAATCCAGTTTCTATCATCAGCCAAAAAGGTGCTTTTGTGATGCCCCCTAGTCAGGCAATCCCACAGAAATGTCACAGTCTCAGGGAAGTCGAACCTCCACCCAGATCTGCCACGTCCCCCTCAGTCTTCCTTCCACCTGAGAGACCCCATAAAGCACAGCACCAGAATGCTCAGGCTTCCCAGCACCGGCTCCACCGGGGGTGGGGGTGTTCCAGGCTCTCCCCCACCCCCCGCCCTCGTTCCAGGCTATCCTCCCTCTTCTTCTAACGAAAGCCCTCAACTTCAACCCACTTCCACCTTTTCTACCCAGGAAAGATCGTATTTTTGAAAATTCCTTAGAGGGAATACCCCGTTTCCTTAACTGAACAGTGGCTTTCAAAATAGCCCTGACCTTCCTGCCCCCCCCCCCCCCCCGCCTCGTCACCGAGCAACAGAAATTAAATTGATTCCTGCTATCAGCACTCTGCATCTCAGCGATTATGCCCAGCCACCAGAAAGTCAGCTCTCTCTCCATCCCACCAACCAAAAGCCTGTTGCTAAATCCAACCCCACAGCTTGGGAAGGAGGGGGGATAGAGGGGGGGTACCCCAAGGGCACAGGTAACAATTTATGTCCCCCCTTGTCATTGTGGTCTTATCTTTGTAGCCAGCTCCTTCTGAGAAATGGCACCCGTTACTGAATCCCCGGAGGGTTGCCTATGGGACTCCTGCCGTTTGGGACAGGTGGCCTAGTGGGGAACTGAAAATTTGCTGTCCGTACTACCTTCCTTTTCCTTGTCCCTTTCACTATGCAGAGGGATGCCTGGCTTGTCTCAGGGGACAGTGGACTGGTTCCAACCTATGACTTGGGAAAGTGCACCGAAGGTAGAGACTACCGAGAGGACAAGCCTCCCCCAGAGAGGCCCCTGTGCTTTCTGTCCACAGCACCTAGGGCAATCTGTAATTACAAGTGGATTCCTATCTGTGTAGTGCTGGTCTGTCAGTTTTCCTTTCTAGATTAGGCCTTGTGAAGGCCAGACCTTGCCTTCCACAGGGGTGAACATGTATTAAGCCAGGCCTAGTGATACAGACTCAGAAATCAGCTACTCCAGAGACTGAGGTCGGGCTGTCTGGACTACAGAACTAGTTTAAGGACAGCCCCGACAACTTAGGTAGACCCCATCTCATAAAGCAGACTGGAGAGGGGCTGCAGCTGAGTGACAGATCACTCACCTAGCATACCCAAAGGCCTGGGTTTAATCTCAACACAGTAAAAACAAGACGGAAATGCTTTATGGCCGGCTACTAGAAACAGGATGTGAACTTTTTGGTAGGGCCCCATCGGGAATTGTTTGATCCACTTGTAACACAAGAACACAAAGTCCTTCTCTTTTCTTTCCTCATACCTCTGGCCAGGGAAATGCAGCCCTGTCTCAAATGGAAGAAAAGAGAAAGAGCCAGGGGACAGAGCTCTGAGGAAGGGCTTCTGGGTACAATGGAACCAGCTAAGTGCCCACCCACAGAGAACAACTTTTCTTTCTCTCCCCAGACCTTCACATAAGTGTCCCTGATTCCACAGCCAGGCCACCCCACTGCCATGCTGAGATGGCTAGGAATAGCAGTTTCCCGTCAGCTCCTCCCAGAGAGCAACTATGAGTTTCAGTCCACTGGCACCCAAGAGGTCTGGCTCCCAGAGTCATCTGTGAGGGTGACGTGCAAGGAAAGGCCAAGGGCCTTCATTTATTTATTTTTGCCTCACTTTGTCCCAAAGGGACTGGAAGTGTCTTACAAAGACAACTTATAATATGATTTAGAAAGAAAGAAAGAAAGAAGGAAGGAAGGAAGGAAGGAAGGAAGGAAGGAAGGAAGGAAGGAA
>JADRCC010576242.1:0-11362 GCA_019843855.1 Hylomyscus alleni
AGCAAGCATCTCTGTGACATGCTGACTTGGAGGCCTTTGGGAAATGCCCAGGAGAGGTGACTATATCCAGCCTGGCTCTTTAGCTGAAACGGTGCTAGGTGGGCAGTGAGCACAGAAGCCTCAGGAAAGTCTCTCACAAAGGCTACCTGAGCCTGAATTATGCATAACAGCCAGCAGACAGAGAGACAGATGCCATGCACTGTGCTTTTTGGAAAAGTATAAAAGAACTATCACATTGGATAGTTCCAGAGTGGTTGGTGGCTGAGGGCAGTGCCCTCCTCCCAAGCTTTGCAGCCTATGGTTCTCCCTGGCAGGGTTGTGGTTGGTCCCTTATCCACTCAGGACCTCCTGGGAGTGGTCTCCTTCCTAGGCCTCATTCCCTCTAAAATAAACTTCAGAATCTACAATTTACAGAGACAGCTGTTACTCCTTGGGCAGATCCAGCTATGTGAGGCTTTCCCATGTCTTTCTTCTCACTCAGACTAAGACACAAAGCCTTCCTTCCTGGGCCTGCCAAACACTCAGGTACACCCAGCCCCTGTGCAAACGCATGGCTGACCTCCCTGCATGCAGGTGATTTGACCCTGTCTTGCTGCCCTTCATTTGTTGCCACGTATCTCACCTGCATGTTACGTAGCTTGTGCACTACCATCTCCTAATCTGAATCTAAGCATCTAAGGACCCAATACAGCAACAGACACACGGTAGATGTTCAATAAGTCACTTGCAGAATTAATGAAGTGATAAATGTTGTGGTTCAAGTAAAAAGTGTCCCCAGAGACTCATGTCTGTAAACACTTGGTTCCTAGCACTGGTGCTGTTTGGGGTGTTACGGAACCTTTAGGAGGTGGAACCTTACTGGAGGACGTATGTCACATATAGCTTTTGCCACTTCCTGTTTCCTTTTCTCTGATTCCTGTGAATGGATGGACATGAGACCTTCCAGCTTCCTGCTCCTGAACCTTGCCTGAACCTTGACATGCTTTTGCCATGATGGATTCTGTCTCTCTGGAGCAGTGACCTTTTCTCCTTGAAACTGCTTTTGGTCCTGGTATTTTGCCACAGCAACATAAATGCAAACTAGTGCAATGGACTAACAGGAAAAATAATTCAGCTCTTTTCTTTGTGGCCTCTTATTACAAAGAAAGGCTCCTGAGGGGCTTGGGCTTCAGTATACACCTTTGTATATGGAACAAGAAATATTATTCTTAGACTCTTATACTGTAAACCTACATATTTACAGTGAAAACTCCTCTTACAAGGCCATATCATGACATTGCCCAGAAATGAGGTCAGGTTGCATTAATCTGGCTTTGAAATAATTACTCTTCAGATGTCAAAGCACAGAGACTTAATCCTTTAGAAAGTGTTGGCTACATAGGAAAGTTACCATGTGCACTTTGATTAAATGGGTTTTATCTAGGAATAAACTTGACAATTGAATTAGAGGGATGTCAGGAGTCAGGAAAACCGGCTTATTCCTGTACATCTGTGAGATAGCATTGAGCCTATAAATTTGAAGATAAGATCCTCTGCCTTTGATTTCTAAATATTTAGGCTCCAAAGGAAAAGTATCATAAAATATTATAAAACATATTATTGTTTGACACTAACTACCAGCCACAAAATGTCATTTTCTAAAACAGAAAGATAGTATCTGATCAAGCAGACCTCATCAATGTATCTGAACACTCAGCTTTTACACAGAGAAAGAATTTTTTTTTTAAAAAAAATTTTATTAGATATTTTCTTTATTTACATTTCAAATGTTATCCCCTTTACTGGTTTCTCCTCTGAAAACCCCCTATTACCCCTGCCACCAGAAAGAATTTTTAAGGTAAAGTTTCTTAAGGGTTGGGTGATAGATGGCTCCTTGGGTAGAGGGTTGGTTGTGCAAATGTGAAGACCTGAGACTGGATTTTTAGCTTCTTTATAAATCTGACCCAGTAATACATACACATAATCCTAGTGCTCCAAGGGTGAGATGGGAAGCAGAAACCAGAAGTCCCAGAAGCAGCAGCTCCTGGGACAGTGAGTCTGCTGTATTCAGCAGGGAAATGGTACCCCGTCTCAAATAAGGTGAAGTGAGGATGGATACCTGAGCTTTTCCTCTGACCACAAATTCTATGGCATGTGAATGCCTGCACACATACATGCATGCACACAAACATCTCACACACATGATAAAACAATGAGAACAGTTTCTTGGAAATTTTCATAATTCTAAGCACAGGTTGAGCTGACAAAGCCATCATATTTTTCCTTATTTCTAACTTCCTAATTCCATCTTAAACTAAAACATAGTTAAGTTCCAAGGCAAAAAGAATCTCCCTGAAGGTGACATCAGACAGGAACCACCCTTCTCTTGCAGCTGAGCATTTCATGGAAGGCAGCTATGCGGTGACTTTCAGAGTCTCCCTCCCCAATCTATGGCTCTACATTTGCTGATGTCAGCAAGAATGCATTTCTAAATAATTGAGTGACATTTCCACACAAATTGGGTCTTTAAGGTGAGGGGGCTGTGAACTCGGTGGAGGCTGAACACCCACTGCAGGGGTGGTAATCCATCACCCCACATGACAGTTTTCCAAACCAGCTTAAACCATAGCAAGTTTGCCACTTGAAGGAATTCAGGTACCCAGGGTACAGAAGTGAACTCTTGGAATGTCATTTGGAGAACAGAGTATATTTGAACAGGAAATAAATCACCAAGAAATAAGACATATCCTCTGACAAATGGAATACTCTCTTAGATTATCTCAGTCCTCTACTTTAAGTTCACTTAAATGGCAATGGATCGATGCTGCCTCCACCTGGAGTCAACCTCCCACTGTAGATACTGGTCACAGGCTTCTGCTTTGCTAAGAGCCTGCCCACAGTCCCACAAGGTTCCCTTCCCTCCACCACTTGAAAGGCAGTGTTCCATCACAGACCCTCTTTCCAAGCACATGGAGGACACACATCTGGAGAAAAGGTGCAGTAGTCTGGCCCAGATATCTCTTCAGAGGCTACCTGCTGGCACAAAAGATGGGCCCTCTATCTTGAGGTGTGCTTTTTTTTAAAATTCCATTTTGCATAGAATTTCTTGACTTACTATGCAAACATTTTGCAGTTTTTTTTTCCCTATTGCAAAATGGGAGTGGGGTCTTATCTTGAGAAAGAATGACTCCTGGTATCTTGAGGGACACTTAGGCATCTTTTTATGTGGAGCAAATAAACATTTTAAGGTTTTATTGTTAATTTATGTGTATGAATGTCCACTTGGATGTATGTGTATGTGTGTGTATATGTATGTGCGGGGGCGGGGGCAGAGAGCAAGCAAGGGAGTGAACTGGCTGAAATTGAAATGACCAATTCTGGCCACCATACTTACTTGTCATGATTAACTCCATCATTAAGCCCAGACAATCTTCCTTCCCTAAGGCACTTCCATTGGGCATTTTGACACAACAATGAGAAAATAACTATAACAAAGGCCAAGAGAAACCAGCTTCTACAAGAAAGCTGTTCCTGTAGGCCATCCCAGGCCTCATGCCTCCCTCATCCCGGTGAGTTCTCTTGTCCAGATCTAATACAAGAGCTCATTGATGCTCTAGTCAATAGCAACTGGCTCTACCTGGGTGTGTGCGTGAGGGGGGGGCGAGAGATATATGACACTCTTGGTTGGTAGAAAAGTCATTTCAATGAGGGAACATACACACACACACACACACACACACACACACACACACACACACCCCACAGGTGAACTAGAACTTGATGACTTTGGTCTCATAGTTTCTTTGTTCCCAATGTGTTCTGGGACTCTGCATGTATAAAGCAGGTCACAGAGTCTCATGTGTATACTAAAACAATATTTCAGTATAGGTAAATATTGTGACCTTGTGTGCAACATCAATAAAACCAACTAAATTCTAGAAAGTCCCTTAAAACATTTAAAGGCCACAGAGGTGACAAAGGGACACCAGAGCTGGCAGCATCTGCCACACACATACTCTGAAGGTTTGTGAGCAAAGACTGCCTTGGAGAGTCAAACAATGATGGCAGGTCCACTCAGGGAAGTGGTTCAGTGTCTTCCTGTGTAGCCTCCTGTTTCTCTACAAGAGAATCTGTCAATTTCATCATTAAAGCCACTGCCTCTGAAGAATCCAGTCTTCATCCTGCTAGGAGCTCTTCCCCTGGGCGGAACGCAGGAGATCCAAATGCCTGCCTCTCATTTCCTCTCTAAAGACACTATTCCATGTCTTGTGAGGTACTTCCACACAGGCTCCACCAACTCCAAGCTGAAGTTCCTGATTAACCTGGGGCAGGGCTTGGGGGAGATTGAGAGCAAAAGCCCAACTGGCAACATCACAGCTGACAGAAGGGCCCTTCCTCACTGAGATTAAAGGACATTCTCATCCATCCACCACAGGGTAGCAGAGCGTTACCCAGAATTCCAGCACTGCCTTGTTAGCTCCACTTCCTCTCCTTACAGTCTGACAAACCTCTGGTTGGTAGGCTCCAGAGCATGAACCATGATGGGGTGTGTGGGCTTCATGATGGAAGGCAGGAAGCTGGGCATTCAATGAAAACTGCCTAATGAAAAAATAGCAGTTTGAAAACACGAGACAGTGTCAAATCGGAATCCTGCCACAGCTTCCTGTTTCTTGGCAGGAAAACTCAATTAAGTTACTCATCTGGGCCTTTCTGTGTTTCTCACTAGCAAATGTATAATAGCTCAGTGAGGGAAGTCGCCAAAGTGAAGGTGGCCCGAGATATTCCCTTTCACTCCAGTGGGCCCTGTGAGCCAGTCTCTTCCTGTCACATGAATTTACCCCTCTTCCTCTCTCCCTCAATACCTTATTACAGTCAAGGCACCCATCTCTTCTCAAGTCTTTCCAATAAATATTTGCCAAGGTCAGGGTCCACTAGTTGACCACAGTTCAGTGGTCTCCTTTCCCAAGAGACCTAGCCTGCTCCTGGTGCCATGGGTATTAAAGCCTGGGTTTTAAGCCATCATGTTTTGTCCCAAGGTCAGGGGACATCACACTGCATTATCCTGTGCAGTATAGAGATCTGAGTTTATGCCCTGCCACTGCATAGTAATACTATCCTTCACACAGCTCTTTGGTCTTTACTGTGAAAACACGGACAAGTGGTCCCTGTCTGGAAGGACACAGGGAGCCTTGGTAAGCTAAGGCTATCACAGAAGCTGCAGCAGAATAGGATGCAGTGAGTGTGACAGCCAGGGAGTTCAAGGACAGAGTCCAGCCGTGAATAACAGAGATGGGCACGGCTTTGAAGAATTCACTCACACATTTTTAATGCTGCTGAATCATATATCTGTTAGAAGAAAAGCAGTTTTGTTGTATTTTCTCTGGTGATTATTGATAGCATGCACTTACTTCTTTATATCAGGACTGACTAAAAGTCATTATGCTCTACACTCAGGAATAATGAACATGTCCTGCAGGATGATGCATGGTGAACATTTTGGTGCTAAGTGATGCTTTAACAGAGCATCTGAGCTAAAATGCAAGGCTGTTAATTGGGGCTCCAAAGAAAACAGTACCATGTAAGGATGCAAAGAGGGGATAAGAGATGATGATTTCTACGGGTGCAGGTTACAGGTTCAGAAGAGCAGGGACCAGCAAGAGCAAGTGCAAAGCTGTCCCTAGCATTTGTTCTTTGATTGAGCCAACATCTGCCAGAAATGGATGGGAGTTTTCTGACTGCTCACCCTGGACCTTGCCAGAAATATTCCCTGTCAGTAATAGCCTGAGCCGGCCACTTGTGCATGCGCCACCTCATTACCTTACATTCTGAACCAGGTGTCTTTGCTTGGCAGATTACAAGTTTTTAAGAGGAAGCATCAAACTCAAGATGACAACCACATAGGAAAGAGAAGAATATGACCCAAGTGGGTGGCTGGTGAATTTGCCCTCAGAGTTGGGAAAGGTGGCTCAGCACTTAAGTGTGAAGACCAGAGTTTGATCCCCAGAAGCCACATAAAGTGCCATCTCACTGTAACTCAAGTTTCAAGGCAGAGGCGGGGGTTCCTGAGAGCAAGCTGGCTAATTAGGATTAGCCATATTGCTGTGTTGGGTTTGATTGAGAGTCCCTGCCTCAGGAATAAGAGTTTGATTGAGTGACCCTGCCTCAACCACACAAGAGTGGTCCAGAATGATTCTAGACATCAACCTGGGCCTCCACATGCAAACACACACCCAAAAAGTATGTACGTACACATATACAAATACATGTGCACACACTCACACTACACACATAGAACATGGATAGTAAAACAATTAATAGTAAGTTTATGAAAAGCATCAGCCCATGCTGGGCTAGCAGAAGCAATCTCTGTCTATTGTCATTTTGTGATGATGGCCAACCCAGTAGAGCATGGCAAATTCTTAGACACGGGTACGTAACCTTTGCTGTCAGAGTGGATGTACCTGTTAAGCTTCCAGTGCAGTCCAGCTAACACCTTGCCCTGAAAGCTACAGGTTACCCAATAGCATTTAATGACTTTCACTTCAAAAGCGACCATCTTGAAGTACAGAAGGTCATGACCTATCAGGGCCACCCCTCAGCATTGCCAGACCCACATCTGGGATGCTTGTTTCTGCCAGAGACCATAAGCACCTGCTTAGAGCAGATACCACTAAACGAAGAGAGGCCTTTGGGAGACATCTTCAACAGAGACTCCCTTTAAATACACATTTTCTCTTGCTGCTCCAGCAAGGGACTAGCCCTGAAACAGCAAGACAAGCAGAGGCTCAGAGCACTAGCTACTGTGGAGGACATGGAAGCCAGTCTGCAAGGAGAGTATATATTGCATGCACTCAACCAAGCAGGCCTGCTCAAATGCACACACACACACACACACACACACACACACACACACACACACATGCACACAGACCTTGCAGAGTCACATGTGTGGACACGCAGAGGCAGATGATCACATTTTCACACATACACACACACACACACATGCACATGTACCTTGCAGAGACACATGTGTGGACACACAGAGGCAGATGATCACATTTTCACACACACACACACACACACACACACACACACACACACACACACACACAAGTAAATAATACAATCAGTCTTTTAAAGAGAAGTCCACAAGTACTAACCCCACTACTTCAGCATGCATTTCCTACCATCCATCTTCTCCTTCTCTTCCATGTTGACTTGACCCTCATGCATTGCTTATCACACCTAACAGTGCTGAGTGTCTGGTTCACAGTCTCCACCATCATGCTTTGTATACCAGATAGACACAGGTGTGTCCACAGGCAAGGAGGGATGCCTTCTCTGTTTTAAATCCAGGAGTCAATCAAGGCCGACACACAGATATTATGAGGTCTAGTTTATCCCTTTTGACTACATCCATTCCTCCCACAACTTTGTCTCTTTGTAGGTAGTTTCTGCTCACCCATATGACACTGTTTTCTCTTTTGTTCTTACAAATCTAGGCAAGCTGTCTTGTGTAAAGTCATACAGTCTGACTTGATCTGGTTGCTTCCACTAGGGTATACTTATTTAAACTAAGTATTTCTGACAATGGTATTTACACGAATGGCATACCACTGGTGCACCTCTGGTGGCCTCATAATGGAGCACGTGCATGTGGCCCCGATAAGGTAGTGCTGCTTGACCATTAGGTCTATGAGAAAGGTGATCCCTGTCTGTCTGTCTGTCTGTCTGTCTGTATGTATGTATGTATGTATGTATGCATGTATGTAATTAGAACATCTAAAGTGACCCAGAAACCTTTGTCTCCAAAAAATCTGCCACCTACTACTTTTGAGTATTTCCTGGTCATTTTTAGTTGGGTCAGTTATGAGATGCTAACTCCAGTATCAAGTGTGTTGGAGGACCTCATTCCTCTAGCCAGGAGCGCTTTCTTCTCCTTCCACAGCGGGGTGATCTTAAAGTGGGAGTTTAGAAGTCAAGTTGTTGCCATTTTCTAAGCAGCATTTTGTTGTCTGTAGCTCTGTGATATTCCGCAGGAGCAACTCCTGGAGCTGGAATGTTTGACCAACACATAACCTCCTATGTTGAAATATTAACCCATGGACACTAGTATCAAGAAGTAGGCTTTGAAGAGGAGCTGAATTTGAGAAGCTGGAACCTCATGAATGGAATTTTAATCTAAAATGTCCCCCAGAGGCTCATGTGTCAAGGGCTTGGCATCAACTGACAGACTTTTGGGAGGGGATTGGGCCCCCAAAGACTTTAACTTCATCTATGAAGAAACCCATTGATGAGTTTGCAGGTCATGGGAGCATGACATGTCATGGTTGGATGACATAGGCTTCTGGGGATGTCTTTGAAGAGTAATCATGCCCTAGGAACCTTGCTCTTGGTGCTTTCTGGTTGCTGTGAGGTGAGCAGCTACTCTCACAGTGCCTTTCTGCCATAGTTCTGCCTCACCACAGGCCTAACTGCAACAGAGAGAGTTGACTGTAGGCTAAAACCAGGAGCCAGAATAAACCTTTCTTCTAACCGATTCTAAACTCCTTTTATTGGATGGTTGTCATAGCACAAGACACAAATACTAAGCCAACACCATCATCAGAAGAGATAGGACAGCCTTCCTCTTTCTTCTTTTCCTCCCACCCCCTCTTTGCCATGTGAGCACACAGAACTCAGTCACCTGCACATTGGGGAGAGCTCTATTTCATGATCACAAGTCCATTGTGGAGTTGCACTGTCCAAAAGGAGGAGAGGTGCTTGCTTCTCTCTTGCTCTCTTTTGATTGTTAATGACTTCCAGTATATAGTAATTTGCTATAGAGCCTGAAATTACTCATTTCCCATTGTTTCTTATAGTATGACAGTTGCTTACATGGCTTTTATGCAGCAACCTTGGTTTCCTTGCTTCTCCTGACATGATCCAAGGCTTGTTCTACATTGCTGCTTTTACATACAAAACACAATGGACTGCAGGTATCTGCAATAGGGAGACTATGATATGTTAAATCCCAAACAGTGGCATATTCTCATTCAAAAATATTTTCATTGTCTTGCCCATTTTTCTGGGTCCTGGGGATGAAAGAGTAAACAGGACATAGTGTTTTCTCTCACCCACAGCTTTTGTGGTATTTCTACATACTATTGGAAGATTATTTAAAGTGCTCATGGCAATTACATTTCTATTATCTCCCATGAAAACTGGTCCTGTGATTCCAGCTGAGAATTCAGACTGTCTCCACTTTCTATTCAATCTGTTATAGAGCTGAGGTCTGCTCTGACTCACCTGGGATCTCACACTTGTGCCCTGTCTGCTCTGTACTTAATGACCATGTATCTGAGTAGTTACACTGAAAAGCAAGAAGAGACTAGACTGTAAGCTTGAATCTTCATCTCAGGACAGTGACTGACTGAATGAAACTTACTTATTTCTGGCCTCAATTTCTCAATATTAAAAAAAATGTATGGATGAAAATCTCTTCCCTTGTAACTCCAAGAGTATAATGTGCCATTCAGCCACTGTTAGTGGTCTCTGCCATCTAGTATTGCAATGTTTCCTGTATGTGTTTAACAATAAGACATCCTCCTTTCTGAAATAGGGCCTACACAATCACTGCCATTTTCCAAAACAGAATGCTAGAAAATGCTACCACATAATAAGGGAGAAAATATTTTCTAGTCAGGAGCCAAATTCCACTGAACAAATTCAGAAGATTATAGCCAAGCATGGTTAGGAGTTCTCCCGATTAATGAGACTCAAGCTGCAAACTATTAACCAGAGAGATTAGCTTTGTGGACTAGTGGGTAACATGGTTGCTCTTCCTAGAGCAGTGCACATATCCCAAACTACCAACTGCAAGTAAATTAACCAGGAGGGCCATTGTGTGCATGAAGAGCTGCATCCAGAATTCTCCTATAGGACGTGTAGGGACATACTCCCTATTTAGTTTACATATTCATGGCATTGCTCTATGGAACATGAACAGGGCTGTGATATCCCTTAAGGAGTTAGTTTCTATCAATTGAAGAAATTAATCCTTCTCACTTTGAACATGAGCATGTAGATGAAATCCACAGGTACACATGTGGAGAGCAGTGTAGAATATCCTTATATCTTCTTCTGCTGCTGTCTGTCTTACTGCATCGACACAGTAACCTCACTGAATCTGAAGCTTTCTGCTTTGGCAGGCTGGCAGAGCATCTGCTTCTCTATGTCTGCCATGCTGGGTTCACAGTTATGTGTAGCCATGGCTGAAAAGACCACACGGACTTTTCATGTGGGTTCTGGGATTTGAGGTCATGTCCTCATACTTGCAGAGAAAGAACTCTTGCTCACTGAGCCACTTCCCCAGCCTGAGGCTATTACTAAATCACAAGAATGTCTATAGCAACACAGTGATGCTATGCAGCAACAAGAGGTGTGTAACCTGGTATGTAGCAACAAGAGGTGTGTAGCCTGGTGTTCTATTGTTAGTGCTTCCTCACAGGCTGGAGTATTCTTGTGAAAAGCATTTTTAAAGTAGACCCAGAAGCAGTAGCTTTCTCAATACAATTAAGCTCAGCCACAGTAATGGCCACCATCTGCTTAGACTTACGGTTCAGTGGCCCCTCAACTGCATATGACAATCTCCAAGTACCCAATGTTGGTGGGTTGCTGAAATTATCTGCTGAACAAATATGATGCTCAGCACATAGGCAAAGGTTCAATACAGATGCAGCATGCCCCATGAAGGCTGGTTGACCAGAAATCTCTAGTGTGGGTGGGGATGTGGTCTATGCCAAGCTCATAAGACCTGAGGCTGGCCTGGCTAGCTCCTTCAGGTGGTCAAGTTAGACATATCTTTGCTCTTGAGTGGGAAGGCTTTGGGCTCTTCCTCATTTTCAAGATCTGTGGATTGAAAAGCAGTCTTTGCTGTAAAAGTTGGTGGCGGTCCTAGAGTAGATGCAGGCCTTAAGAAGCAGGCTAAGCCCTATGGAGAACAGTTTTGCTTTTGTCTGCCCAGGGTGCCAGAGTGACTCCCATTGACCAAGCATTTTAAACAGCAATAGCTAGGTTTCAAGTTGAAAGTTCTGACAAGTTCTGACTCTGAGGAGGGCTCCTTGAGGGTATGGGTGGCACTTTACCAACCAGTCCAAGTGCTATAGAAGGGAATAGAGACAGGGTGGTAGTGTTTCTTCTTCTTAGAAGCCCACAATATTAGCACGAGGTGACCTCATTCCACCCTAATTACCCCCTAAATACTCTTCCAAACATCTGCCTTGAGGCCAGGGCTTCAGTGCACATTAGGGAACACACACATCGGCTCCTCACCAAGATTCACACTGCACATGTGGTCAGTCCAGAAGTCCTTAACTCCTGTGCCTTCCCCTGGCTTACATAA
>JADRCC010576243.1:0-25595 GCA_019843855.1 Hylomyscus alleni
CCCATTAACCAACCATATCCATAGATATCTGTGACTAGAATATGTACATATTTTGGAAATAATTATTCTTTAGACAGTATCCACAAACTCTCATCACCAAGATTTAATCATTGCTCAGTAATTGTAGGAGTATCCTATGACATAAAAAATTGATTGTGTGGCACTTTTTAAAAAGTATTAAATATTCTATGCTTTTTAAAAGATAAAATTATTAACTAAGGATGTTTTTCTAATTTAGATTCCAGGTATTTCATCACCCCTGCTTTGTACAGTGTTATTCACAACCTCACTTACATTTACATGCACAGGTTGTAAAGTACTGACAGTACTAGATTTCTGTTGGTTCTATAAAGTATCTAATTAGATTTATCCACCCATCATATTACCCGTGGTTTTCTTATCAAGAAATTCCATCCATTCTTTAAAGATGAAATTCAAGCACTGGTCCTGTTAATTTTAGGTTTGTGCTAGAAAGGACAAGTTTTCCACCTCTGTTCCTTTAGGATTACCATACAGTGGGCAACAGGGAAATGTACTGCATTATAAAAGAAACATGTTGGATGTGGTCACACATGTCTTTGCTCCCTGTACTCGCTCAAGCTAGAGGCAAAAGCAGTGGAAGAGGCAGGGGCATTGCTGCAAGTCCAAGGGCAGCTAAGGCTTCATATAATGAGAATGGTAAAATGGTAAAGAAAATACAAAGGGGACTAATGAGCTATAAATAAGCTAAAGTTTATTTCAACTAGTCTTCTACATGATAGCCTCAACATATTATTAAAGAGAGTCTAGAATGTTTATGTATTTAATATTTACATTCATAACTATATGATTCTAGTCAGTATATAATAAAATTTTATATAAGAAATTTCTCTCAAATATTCATTTAAATGTTACACTTTGGGGTTTGTTTTTTTCCTTTACTGTATCTATTTTCAGATACTGACAACTTTAGAGACTAATTTTATGCAGTTCAAATGGATGTAGGTATTACATAAATTAATGAGAACAGTCAAAAAGAAAAACTGTGATTACTTGTCCAGAGTTGCCACCATGAAGCTGATAGCCACTAAGGCCAGTATCAGGCAGAAGTTCATAGGTGGAATGGGAAAACTTTTCAATAAAGTAAAGGAAATGTTTTATATATACTCAAACTGATGGCATACACATAAAGAAGCTGCACACTATCTATCCAGAAGCAGGACATCATGTACAACAGTAAGGAGTGAAAGACCCCCGTGGGGAGACTCCCGCTCAAATCCCAGGAGAACGTGTACCCACAAAAACACGAGAGACCATCTTCATGCAGACACACATGGCAATTTAATGTCAGAGCTCTGGGTCGATACATATCTCACACAAGAAAAAGAGGGATTGACCCTGAGGCTCAGGAGTTAGGAGTTTTTATAGGATCAAGGTCTTAGGGAACAAAGGAATTGAAGTAGCTATACATGATTGGTCATTTCAAATATCAGCTAATTAGTGTACATGCAGATCAGAGCAGAAAATTCCTAAGAGGGGGTGCTACTCGGGAGTTTCTGGCTGACCTTAAACCATATCTAAAAAAATCAGATGGTCCATAACTCAGTGTCTGCCCAAGCATGTCCTTGCATATCTGGTCCCCAGATATCTCCTTGCATTTCTATTCTATCTTTATGTCTTCCTGGCCTGTCAGTCCTTGAGATGTCTAACAGCTTGCTTGCTACTATTCAGGCTTGGCCCGCTGTGATTTTTCTCCCGTCTGTGATTATTTACAAGCTTCAAACTTAATTTCTCCTTTCAGGAGAACATGTGCTACTTTTCAGTTTTGAAGAGATCTGACTTAGAAAGAGGGCACCTGGAAGTTCATTGTCTTATATTCACTCTTTTTAGCTGATGGTCACAGTGAGATTATTTGATTATTAGGTTTGTTTCTGCTCAAATTGCATCAGGCTTTTGTTTTCCATGTATTGAGTGGTCACTTTTCTTATTTATGTATTGACATTTTGCCTAAGATTCTACTTTGGTTATTCACTAGTTTGTACAAATTTACCAGTGTAGTGAAGGAAAATGATAGAAGTACTATTCGCTTATTCATCTCTTTAACCTATGCAGAAACTTCTTATTTTTTTCTTACAGCTTCATAAAAATCACCTGAGGAAAATACAGCCATGTGTATACATTTAAGAATCTGGAAAGAATTCATTGGTCCCTGTAGTCGTTCAATGTCTATGGACAAACTGGGTTTACCTAAAATGGAGGCTGGAAATGAAAAAGAGACTGGGGGGGGGCTGGAGGTGAGTGAAGAATGAATCCTAGGCAAGGTTCTGATCAAGGCTCCAAGTTTAATATTGAGCACTGCGTCTATATAGGAAAGCCTACAGACCCCATCCTTTGTTTCAGCTGCATTACGTTGCAAAGCAAGGTTGGCAAGCAGTCTATTCTAAGTTCCTGTTGGAAGTTGAAACCAGAGAAGGTGACTCTACCTAGGTCATTATATTTCATCCTGGCAAGCACTCAAGGTCTGTTCAGCCTGCTCAAGGCTGGGAAAAAACCTGTACAAGGCTGGGAAGGGTGAAGCCCCCCCCCACTCTGATAACTATGTAAAAATATCATAAATATTTAGCAGTTGTTGTAGGGTGTCTAAGGATTGGAAACCTTATTTATTCCACTTAGGTGGATACAACAAATCCTATAGTCTTGTTATAACTGGTATGGGTACCCCACTCGTGAAGAATCATGAAGGAGGCCGCTGTAATAACATGAGGTTAATTTTTATTTGAAACTGGTATACCAGGGTCACTCTGTAATCAGGAACAGAGCGACCCCCAGGAAACAAAGCACTCTGTTTTTATACAGGGTTTTACAGCTCACAATGTGGGCTAGTTACACTTTATCTAGTTCATTGTTCTTTAGTTTCTATTGACCTTTATGCCCCAGGTAAGGGGGAGATAAAGATTGCAAGTAGGAGGGGTAGGGGGATCTACCCTCCCGAGGACTTTCCTGGAACCGGGCATTACTCCCCACAATTAGGGCATCTCCTGGGGACTGATGTTTGCTTGGTAAACTCTTCTGAAGCTCTGTCTTTAGGCTTAATGGACATTCCTTGCTCCTTGGTATTTTTATGAGGTGTCCCTATTTGCTCATTTTTACAGTCTAAGAGGATAATTCCTAGAGATTCAGTTAGCTGTTTCCTTAAGGTGTACATAGTCTGTGCTATCTTGTTTTTCTACAATCTCAAAGATGGCAAGAAAAATATCAATGGGAAGGATGAATACTTACAGTACAAAGAAAACATACAAAATTATGATTGTCTAATGATATTTGTGCCAGTGAGTTCTGAATGAAATGTTTTACAGATGAGAGAAAGCAGGTCTCATTAGACACTTCACCCAGAATCAGAGTCTGTCTAATAATATTCGTGCCAATGAGTTGAGACTGAAATGTTTTACTGAAGAATCAAAGTGGGCCTCATTCTACACTTCATCCAGAGTCAGAGTCTGTGGTGATCTCTGACAGATTTCCCTTTCTGTGTGTATATACAGATGAGACACAGCTCTGATACCTTGCATGAGAAAAGTCAGTTACTTCCCAAGGTACACTATATAGTGATCTCGTTTTGCAGCTTTCAACTGTCTTGAAATTTCCAGGTTTAAGTAATGAAATGAGAATATTTGTGTAGAAATAAGCCTTATAACATGATGCAGAATTAGTGCAAAGAAAAGAGGACATAAGTGTTCCAACCTCAGAGACAACAATATTTAGTAGGGAATAACTAGAGATATGAGGTAAACATTGTCATTCCACATTCAAGGTAGAGCCAAAGCCTGACATAGCTGTCCTGTGGATTTGGTCTTCTATTAGTGTATTCTTGATGACATGTTTTGTATATTCTCTAAGAGTATTTGTTGAATTCAAATGTAGAATTACCTATATTACAATCAACATTGTAATAATTGGACTTTTGTAGGGAAAAAAACTAGAAAATAGATGATTAATGTCATATCTGCAGAATTTAAACCTACCCATGTGGTTGATGTTTTCATCATGGGACTCTGGTTGTGGATAGTGTACTTGATAGTAAGACTGATTTCTGATTTAGATTATGTCTAAAGTATGCCTGAGATGTTTTTCTTCTTTTACTCACATAGCTTTCCACTTATATAAATTCCAAGTTTCTTCATAATGTATGAAAAGTGAAATCAGAGCTTGTTTCTCTGGAGTGTCACTGCTATATTTGGTGTTCCCATAACTGATGCACTTCAGATTGCTGAGAGTGAAGAATAATTTTCAAAATATCTCTTCTAAGAGATGAATACTTTGATTATCAATCATAAATATATATATGTGTGTGTGTGTGTG
Organism: Hylomyscus alleni; assembly: GCA_019843855.1. Lineage (NCBI taxonomy): Eukaryota > Metazoa > Chordata > Mammalia > Rodentia > Muridae > Hylomyscus > Hylomyscus alleni. Next base: position 4,339 of record JADRCC010576243.1, read on the forward strand.
TGTGTGTATGTGTGTGTGTGTGTGTGTGTGTGTGTGTGTGTGTGTGTATAATACAAGAATATATACTCATTGCAATATTTTTTACCCCTGCATAGATAAGGACAGGATAGTCTTGGAGGTAAATTTCTTGAAGTTAATAGTTGATATCAGTCCATAGGTAGAACTTGCTGGCTCTCTGTGGCAGTATATTATGTGGCCATAAGAACTAGCAGGAATATTTTTGGTCCACAAAATACTGAAAACTTTGTTAATTTCAAACTAAAGATGCCACTTGTTTTTACAAAAATGTTTATAAGATTAAATAAATGTTTAAAGTCATCATTAAAATGTAAATCAAAACAACTCTGAGTTTCTATCTTACACCTATCAGAATGACAAAGATCAAAATCTCAAGATAGCACATGCTGGTGAAGATGTAAAGAGAACACTCCTCCATTGCTGATGGAAGTGCAAACTTGTACAAGCACTTTGGAAATCAATTTGTCATTTTCTCAGAAAACTTGGAATAGTTCTACCTCAAGACTCAGCTAGAGCACTCCTGGGCATGCCCCTAAAAGATGATCCAATACCTCACAAAGACATTTGCTCAACTATGTTCATAGTAGCTTTATTTGTATTAGTTAGAAACTAGAAAGAACCTAGATATCCCTCAGCTGAATAATGGATAAAGAAAATAAGGCACATCTACATAATGTAGTATTATCCACTTATTAAAAACCAAGATATCATGAATTTTGTAGGAAAATCAATGGAACTTGAGAATATCATCCAGAGTGAGGTAACACAGTTCCAAGAGAACATGCTTGGTATGTACTCACATATAAGTGGACACTAGCCATAAAATACAGATACCATGTTACATTCCACAGAACCAAAGAAAATAAACAAGAAGGGAAGCCCTTGTGAGGAAGTTTGAATCTCACTTAGAATAGGGAATAAAATATTCATAAAAGGCATATGGTGGGTGATAACTGGGAGGGAGGGATAATGGGGACAGGTATGAGGGATTCAGCATCATGTGTATGGAAGGATATGAGACATAACTAAATTGTCATGAATATGAATGGAAGTGTGCAACTGACAGTGATGAGGAGGAGGGGGCATCTCTAGGCAGAGACCTGGGATAAGAGAGGCACCCAAGTTTCAATGAGAGTGACCTTACGTCTAACTCACTACGCTTGGGATATGGAACTTGAAGAGGCCATCTTCTATAGTTAGATAGGAACTCCATTGGAGCTATAAAGATGTGATCCCACCCACAAAACATTCAAACCAAAGATAATTGTTTAAAAGTAATATAGGCATGAGAGATAGAACAAAGACTGAGTGAATGTTCAACCAACAATAGGTCCAACTTGAGACCTGTCCCATCGGGAAGCACCAATATCAAACACTGTTAATGAATATTTCTTTTTTTTAAAATTATTTTTGATATTTTCTTTATTTATATTTTGAATGATATCCCCTTTCCTGGTTTTCTCCCTGGAAAAAATACCTTGTTCCCTCCTCCCTCCTCCTGCTCACCAACCAACCCTCTCCAGTTTCCTGGCCCTGGCATTCCCCTACACTTGGGCATTGAACCTTCACAGCAAGGGCCTCTCCTCCCATTAATGACCGACTTGGCCATCCTCTGCTACATATCCAACTGGACCCAAGAGTCCCACCATGTATACTCTTTGGTTGGTGGTTTAGTCCATGGGAGCTCTGAAGTTACTTGTTAGTTCATATTGTTGTTCCTCCAGAAGGGCTGTAAACCCCTTCAGTTCCTTGTATTCTTTCTCTAGCTCCTTCATTGGGGACCCTGTGCTCGGTCCAATGGATGGCTATGAGCCTCTACTTCTGTATTAGTAGGGCACTGGCAGAGCATCTCAGGAGAAAGCTATGTCAGGCTAATGTCAGCCAGCACTTGCTGGCATCCATAATAGTGTCTCAGTTTAGTGATTGAATATGGGAAGGATTCCCAGGTAGGACACAATCTCTGGATTATCCTTCCTTCAGTCTCTGCTCCATACTTTGTCTCTGCAACTCTTTCCATGGGTAATTTGAATATTTCTTATGCTTGCAGACAGGAGTATATGGTCCTCTGAGAGGTTCCTCCCAGCAGCTGACTTAGAAAGTGCAGATACCCACAGTCAAGGAGTTTATGGAACTTGGGGACTATTGTAAGAGTAGGAGGAAGGTTTGTTGATCCCAAGGTGGAGGGTAGAAATTCCACAGAAATGACCAACTAAACCAATAACCTGGAACACTGGGGGTCTCACATTCTGAACCACCAACCAAAGAACATATATGGGCCGGACCTATCCTCTCTGATCATATATAGCAGATGTGCAGTTTTATGTGGGAACTATTCCAAAATCTGATGCCTGTACATGGGATATGTTCTACTAATGGCTTTGCCTTGTCTGTCCTCAATGGGAAAGGAAGAGCCTAGCCTCACAGAGAATTGAAATGTCATGTTGGGGGATACCTAGAGGGTCTCCACCTGCTCAGAGAAGGAGGAAGAAGGGAGAAGGGAGAAGGATTGTGGGAGGGGGAGACTGATGTGTGTGGCAGTGAACAGGATATAAGGTAAATAAGTAAAAACAACAAAATTAAATTAAAAATTTTGGGATGGTAAGAAAAACTTGTATTTACAAAGTGGTAGTCGTGCATATTTGTATGACTACAATCTGTTCATCATTAGACAAATTTTCCCTCTTAGATAAATCATCTTTAAATAATTGTCTGTTTGCAAGATTACAAATAAGTTTTTGGATATTTATGTTACTTTTCCAAGAAGGCTGAAAGTAAATGTCATATTGTTGATATTCTTATTTGTTTCTGAATAAGAGAAGAATTCCATAAGGGTTTCATAAAGGAAAACATAGATGGCTACATCTTGATTGAAGACTTCTGACATTAAGTAGGAGAGAGCAGTTGCAGAATTTTTACAGTATGACTATTTGAATTTGAGTTTTTCTGCAGCAAAAGTATAGCAGACATTGTTTGTTCTGGGCAAGTAACAGGCTGAAACAGAACATATAAGAGCTCTTCTATAAAAACAACAACAAAAGATGCCACTTGAATTAATGACAATATAATATTGATTCAGGGGCAACATGAAACAAAAACTATTTTGCAGATGTCTCAGAGGGGCTTCACAGATGGGCATCTTTGTTTGTTTGTTTGTTTTGTTGGCTTGTACAACAAGAGAGTTACTTTATTGAGAGGTAAGTATAAGAAAAACTATGGACTGGCTAGATGTCTTAATGGGCAAATGTTCTTGCTGCCAACACTGATCATTCAAAAGAAAGATGCAACTCTAGAAAATATAAATGATAGAATTCCATAGAAGTGCTTGCTAGAATTTTAAGGAGACCCTAGAGTAGAGTGAATGTCAAACAAAGTTTGTTTAATCACAAAGCAAACAATGTTTTTGTTACAATTGAAAACAATATCTATGAGATACCTTAAGGGACGTCTGCCTATGCCTGGCAGCATTAGCCTACACCCACCTGAAGATGTGCTAAGAAGTAAGGGATTGGGATTTCTTATAGTGCTTCTCATTCCTGATGTCTTTCTACCAGAGCACACTGAATTCTAGCATCTTTAATAGCGTTATCTTCCTGTGTAAATTATCTAATTCCAAGCTATAGCTCATTCGACATGTGTAATGTTCTCAGAAAAACAGTTAGCTTAATTTCCCAGAAACATATTATTTCTGAATATTAAAAATTTTGCCATTTATCTTAATATGATTGGAAGACTTGTGTGTGTGTGTGTGTGTGTGTGTGTGTGTGTGAGAGAGAGAGAGAGAGAGAGAGAGAGAGAGAGAGAGAGAGAGAGAGAGAGAGGTAGAAGTCAAAGGATGATGCCCTTGCATGTTAGTCTTCACTTTCCAACATGCTTCCGATATACTTTTCATTTTTGTTGTTTGTTTGTTTTACCAATGTATTATGAATGCTGAGCAATATGGCTTACAAGTGTCTAAGGATTCTCCTGACCCTTCTATGCATCTCACTACAGGAGCACAGGATACAGACAGTGATGCTTCTACCTTTACATGGGTCCTTGAGTTTTAAGATGAGGTCTTCAGTCTTTCACACTAAGCCCACACTGAGCTATAGCTTGTACTTTCAGCAGTGTCTGGTTTACAAGAGGACTTAAAAAGCTGATATTCTTTTTTATAATTTTATTAGATATTTTTCTCTGTTTACCTTTCAAATGTTATCCCTTTCCAGCTCTCTCCTACGGAAACCACCTATCCCTTCCCCTCTCCCCCTGCCTCTATGAGAGTACTCTCCCACCAATCCACCCACTCCATGGCATTTCCCTACACTGGAGCATCAAAGCCCCTCAGGCCAAAGGGCCACTCCTCTTAGTGATGACCAACAAAGCCATCCTCTGCCACATATGCAGCCAGAGCCGTGGGTTCTTCCATGTGAACTCTTTGGTTGGTGGTCCATTCCCCGGGAGCTCTCAGGGGCGGGGGGCATCTTGCCAGTTGACACTGTTGCTCCCCTGATGGGGCTGCAAATCCCCTCAGCTCCTTCAGTCCTTTCTCCATTTCCTCTATCTGGGGCCCAATGCTCTGTCCAATGGCTGGCTGTGAATATCCACCTCTGTATTTTTAAGGTTCTTGCAGAGCCTCTCAGGAGACACTCATACCAGGTTCCCTTCAGCAAGCACTTTCTGGCATCCATAATAGTGTCCAGGTTTGGGGACTGTATGTGGGATAAATGCACAGGTAGGTTAGTCTCTGGATGGCCTTTCCTTCAGTCTTTGCTCTACACTTTGTCTCCAGATTTCCTCCCGTAAGTACTCCACTCACAAACCGTTGGTGTTCCATTCAGGAAAGTTTACCCTGTGTCCATGTGCTTGAGGCTCTACCCCACATTAGTTTTCTATTAGTTTCAGTGTATCTGGTTTTATGTGGAGGTCCTTGATCCACTTGGACTTGAGTTTTTTACATGGAGATAAGAATGGATCAATTTGTATTCTTTTACATGTTGGACAGTTAAATCAGCACCATTTGTTGAAAATGCTGTCTTTTTTTCAATGGATGGTTTTAGCTCCTTTGTCAAAGATAAAGTAACCATAGGTTTGTGGGTTCATTTCTGGATCTTCAGTTCTATTCCATTGACCTTCCTGCCTGTCTCTGTACCAATACCATGCAGGTTTTATCACTATTGCTCTGTAGTGCAGCTTGAGTTCAGGGATGGTGATTCCCCCAGAAGTTCTTTATTGTTGAAAAAAGTTTTCGATATCCTCAATATTTTCTTATTCCATAGGTATTTGAGAGTTGCTTTTCTAACTCTGTGAAGAATTGAGTTGGAATTTTGATGGGGATTGTACTGAATCTGTAGTTTGCTTTCAGCATGATGGCCATCTTTACTATAGTAATCCTGCCAATCCATGAGCATGGGAGATCTTTCCATCTTCTGAAGTCTTCTTTGATTTCTTTCTTCAGAGACTTGATATTCTTGTGATACAGATCTTTTACTTGGTTAGTTAGAGTCACACCACAGTATTTTATATTATTTGTGACTATGGTGAAGGGTGTTGTTTCCCTAATTTCTTCTCAGCCTGTTTATCCTTTGTGTAGAGGAAGGGCACTGATTTGGTTGAGTTAGTTTTATATCCAGCTAATCTGCTGAAGTTATTTATCAGGTTTAGAAGTTCTCTGGTGGAATTTTTAGGGTCACTTAAGTATACTATGACTTCATCTGCAAACAATGATGTTTCGTCTTTTTCCTTTCAAATTTGTATCACGGTGGCCTCCTTTTTTTTGTCTAATTGTGCTATCAAGATCTTCAAGTACTATATTGAATAGGTAGAGTGAGAGTGGGCAGCCATGTCTAGTCCCTGATTTTAGTGGAATTGCTTCAAGTTTCTCTTCATTTACTTTGATATTGGCTACTGGTTTGCTGTATATTGCTTTTATTATGTTTAAGTATAGACCCTGAATTCCTGATCTTTCCAAGACTTTTAATATGAAGACATGTTGAATTTTGTCAAATGTTTTTTCAGCATCTAACGAAATAATCATGTATTTTTTTCCTTTGAGTTTGTTTATTTAGTGGGTTATGTTTATGGATTTCTGTTTATTGAACCATCCCTGCATCTCTGGGATGAGGCCTACTTAATCATGGTGAATGATGGTTTTGATATGTTCTTGGATTTGATTTGTGAGAATTTTATTGAGTATTTTTGCATTGGAAAATTGGTCTGAAGTTCTCTTGTTTTTTGTGATTTTTGTGTAACTTAGGTATGAGCAAAATTGTTGCTTCATAGAACAAATTTGGTAGTTTTTCTTCTGTTTGTGTTTTGTGGAATAGTTAGAAGAATATTGGTATTAGGTCTCCTTTGAATGTATGATAGAATTCTACACTAAACAATCTGGTCCTGTGCTTCTTTTGGTAGGGAACCTTTTAATGACTGCTTCTATTACTTTAGGTGGTATGGGACAGTTTAGATGGTTTATCTCATTCTGATTTAACTTTGGTATTTGGTATCTATTTTAAAAATTGTCCTTTTCATCCAAATTTTTCAGTTTTGTTGAGTATAGGTGGTTATATCTCCTTTCTCATTTCTGATTTTGTTAATTTGGATTCTGTCTCTGTACCCTCTGGTTAGTCTGGCTAAGGTTTTATCTTGTTGATTTTTCTCAAGGAACCAGCTCCTGGTTTCGTTGATTCTTTGTACAGGATTTTTTTGTTTTTTACTTAGTTGATTTCAACACTGAATTTAATTATTTGCTACCATCAACTCTTCTTGGGTGTATGTGCATCTTTTTGTTCTAGAGCTTTCAGATGAGCTGTTAAGCTGGTAGTGTATACTCTAATTTCTTTTTGGAGTCATTCAGAGCTATGAGTTTTCCTCTTACCACTGCTTTCATCTTATCCCATAAGTTTGGATATATTATGCCTGCATTTTCATTAAATTACAAAAAAAATCTTTAATTTCTATTTTTCCTTGACTGAGTTATCTTTGAGTAGGGTATTGTTCAGCTTCCATGCGTATGTGGGCTTTCTGTTGTTTTTGTTGCTATTGAAGACCAGCCTTAGTCCATGGTGATCTGATAGAATGCATGGGGTTATTTCAATCTTTTTGTATAGGTTGAGGCTTGTTTTGTGACTGGTCAGTTTTGGAGAAGGTTCCATGAGGTGCTGAGAAGATGTTATATTCTTTAGTTAAAACCATTTGGTTCATGACTTCTGTTAGTTTTACTGTGTCTCTGTTTAGTTTCTGTTTCCATGATCCACACTCCAACTGTCCCACATCCACATCCCATACCTCTTCTCTGCACCCCTGTCTTCATGAGAATGTTCCCACTGTCCCAGCCCCCACCCCACCAGACCTCTAAACTCCTTGGGGCCTCCAGTCTCTTGAGGATTAGCTACATCTTCTCTGAATAACTGCAGACAAGGCAGTCTTCTGCTGTATATGGGCTGAGGGCTTCATATCAGCTGGTTTATACTTTCTGGTTGGTGGTCTAGTGTCTGAGAGATCTCAGGGGTCCAGGTTAATTGAGACTGCTGGTTCTCCTACAGCTTCCACTCCTCAGCTTCTTCTAACTTTCTCCTAATTCAACCACAGGGGTCAGCAGCTTCTGTCCATTGTTTGGGTGTAAATATCTGCATCTGACTCTTTCAGGTGCTTTTTGGGTCTTTCAGAGGGCAATCATCATAGATCCCTTGTTGTGAGTGCTCCAAAACCTTAGTAATAGTGTCAGGCCAGATACCACTTTAGGCCTGTTGCTGGAACATCTTTCCCTCAGATTCCTCTCCATTTCCATCCTTGCAGTTCTCTCAGTCAGGAACAATTATGGGTCAGAGTTTTGATGGTGGAATGGCAGCCCATTCCCTCACTTGATGTCCCGTCTTTCGGCTGGAGGTGGGCTCTGCAAATTCCCTCTTCCCACTGTAAGGCATTTCATCTATGGTCCCTCTCTTTGAGTCCTGAAAGTCTCTCATCTCCCTGGTCTCTCGTACAATTTGGAGTGTTCCCCCAACTTCCTACCTCCCGAGATTGCCTGCTTCCGTTCTTTCTGCTGGCCCTCATGGATTCAGTCTCTTTACCCCACCCTACACCAGTTCATATTCCTCTCTTCCCCTCTCCTTGGTTACTTGCGATTGCTTTCTTCTCCCTCCAAGTGGGACTGAGGCATCATCACTTGGGCCCTTCAGCTTGTTGACCTTTTTGAGTTCTATGGACTGTATCGGGTATTCTGTACTTTTTTTTTTTTTTTTTTTTTTTTTTTAGCTAATACCTACTTATTAATGAAGACATACTATGCATGTCATTTTGGTTCTGAGTTACCTCACTCAGAATGATATTTTGTAGTTCTGTCCATTTGAGAATGCTGGTTCTCCTACAGCTTCTACTCCTCAGCTTCCTCCAACTTTCCCCTAATTCAACCACGGGGATCAGCAGCTTCTGTCCATTGATTGGGTGTAAATATCTGCATCTGACTCTTTCAGGTGCTTCTTGTGTCTTTCAGAGGGCAATCATTATAGATCCCTTGTTGTGAGTGCAACAAGGCTGCAAAATTCAGGATGTCCTTGTTCTTAATAGCTGAGTAGTATTCCATTGTGAAAATGAACCACATTTTCCGTATCCATTCTTCTGTTGTGAGACATCTGGGTTGTTTCCAGCTTCTGGTTATCACAAACAAGGCCACTATAAAAATACTGGAACATGTGCCCCTGTGGCATGTTGGGGTATTTTTTGGGTATATTTTCAAGAGTGGTATAGCTGGGTCTTCAGATAGATCTAATTCCAATTTTCTGAGGAACCTCCAGATGGATTTCCACAGTGATTGTACCAGCTTGCAATCCCACCAGCAATGGAGGAGCATTCCTCTCTCCACATCCTCCCCAGCATGTGTTGTCACCTGAGGTTTTGACTTTTGTCATTCTGATTGTTATAATGTGGAATCTCAGGGTCATTTTGATTTGCATTTCTCTGATCACTAAAGATTTGAACATTTCTTTAGTTGCTTCTCAGCCATGCAAAATTCCTCTGATGTGAATTCTCTGTTTAATTCTATACCCAATTTTTTGATTGGGTTGTTTGGTTTATTTTGGTGGTTACCCTCTTGAGTTCTTTATATATTAATATATATCTCTAAAAGATATGGAGTTAATGAATATTTTTTCCCAATCTATAGGTTGCTGGTTTGTCTTATTGACTATGTCCTTTGCCTTACAGAAGCTTTCCAGTTTCATGAGGTACCATTTATCAATTCTTGATCTTAGAGTATGAGCCATTAGAGTTCTGTTTTCCCCTGTGCCAATTAGTTCAAGGCTCTTTCCCACTTTCTCTTCTATTAGATTAGTATATCTGGTTTTATGTTGAGGTCAATGAACCACATGTACTTGAGCTTTGTGTAAGATGACAAATATGGGTCTGTTTTTCACTTTTCTACATACAGACAGCCAATTAGACCAGCTCCATTTATTGAAGATGCTTTCTTTTTTTCATTTTTTTTTTTTTTGGCATCTTTGTCAAAGAAGTGTGTGAAAGTGTGTGGTTTTATTTGTGGGTCTTCAATTTTATTTCATTGATCAACGTGTCTATCTCTGTACCAATTTTTATCACTATTGCTCTGTAATACAGCTTGAGGTCAGGGATGGTGATTCCCTAGCCCTTCTTCTATTGTTAAGAATTGTTTTCAGCTGGGCAGTGGTGGCACATGCCTTTAATCCCAGCACTTGGAAGACGGAGACAGACTGATTTCTGAGTTTGAGCCCAGCCTGGTTTACAAAGTGAGTTCCTGGACAGCCAGGGCTACACAGAGAAAGCCTGGAGAGAGAAGGGGGGAGGGGAATTCTGCACTAAATCCATCTGGCCCTGGGCGTGTACATGAAAGGGAGAGAGAGAGAGAGGGAGAGAGGGAGAGAGGGAGAGAGGGAGGGGGAGGGAGAGGAAGAGAGGGAGGGGGGCGGAGAGGGAGAGAGGGAGGAGAGAATTGTTTTCATTAATCTGGGTTTTAATTTAAGAATTACTCTTTTATATCTTTATAGAGTTTTTGATGGGGGTTGCATTGAATCTGTAGTTGCTGTTGGTAGGATGGCCATTTTTTCTATGTTAATTCTGTCAATATTTAAGCATGGGAGATTTCTCCATTTTCTCAGATCTTCTTCAATTTCTTTCTTGAGAAACTTGAATTTATTGTCATACAGGTCTTTCATTTGTTTCATTAGAGTTACCCCAAGACATTTTATATTATTTGTGGCTATTGTGAAGGGAGTTGTTTCTCTGACTTTTTTCTCAGCCTGTTTATCATTTGCACGAATAAGGCTACTGGTTTATTTGAGTTAATTTTATATCCAGCCACTTTGCTGATGTTGTTTATCAGCTGGAGAAGTTCTCTGCTAGAATATTTGGGGTCGCTTATGTATACTATCATATCATCTGCAAATAACGATACCTTGACTTCTTTGCCAATTTGTTTCACCTTGATTTCTTTTTGTTGTCTTATTGTTCTAGCTAGTACTTTCTTGAATTTAAATAGAGGGGAAAAATGGTCATCCTTGTCTTGTCCTTGCTTTTAGTGGGATTGCTTCAAGTATCTCTCCATTTAATTGGATCTTGGCTGTTGGTTTGCAATAAATTGCTTTTATTAAGTTTAGGAATGGACTTTGAATTCTTGATCTCTCCAATTTTTTAACATCAAGGGCTTGTATTTTGTCAAATGCTTTTTTCTGCATCCTGTGTTTTTCTTTGAGATTATTTATATAGTGGATTACATTAACAGATTTTCAAAGATTGAACCATCCTTATATGCCCGGGCTAAAGTCAACATGATTGTGGTGAATGATAGTTTTGATGTGTTCTTGGATTCGGTTTGCGAGAATTTTATTGAGTATTTTTCCAATGATATTCATAAGCAAGGTTGGTCTGAAGTTCTCTTTTTCGACTGGGTCCTAGTGTGGTTTAGGTGTCAGAGTAGTTGTGTCGTCGTAGAATGAATTAGGTAGTGTTCCTTCTGTTTCTACTTTATGGAATAGTATGAGGAATACTAGTATTAGGTCTTCTTTGAAGGTCTGGTAGAATTCTGCACTAAATCCATCTGGCCCTGGGCTTTTTCATTCAGGTTCTTTTGTTTGTCTCCCCTTTCCTTTCTGACTTTGTTAATTTGTATACTACCTCTAGGCCCTTTAGTTAGTTTGACTAGGTGTTTATCTTGTTGATTCTCTCAAAGAAACAGCTTTTGGTTTTGTTGATTCTTTGTATTGTTCTCTTTGTTTCTGTAGGGTTAATTTCAGCACTGAATTTGACTATTTCATGCCACCCACTCCTTTTTGTTGTGTATGCTTCTTTTTGTTCTAGAGCTCTCAGGTGTGCTATTAGGTGGCTAGGGTAAGATCTCCCCAGTTTCTTTATCAGGGCACTTAGTGCTATGAATTTTCCTCTTAGCACTGGTTTCATGGTGTCTCATAAGTTTGGGTAATAATAGGTGTCAAAATTTTCATTAAATTCCAGGAAGTCTTTAATATCTTTCTTTATTTCTTCCCTAACCAAGTTATCATTGAGTAGAGAGTTGTTCAGTTTCCATGCATATCTGGGCTTTCTGTTGTTTCTGCTGTTATTGAAGACCGGCCTTAGGCCATGGTGATCTGATAGGATACATGGGATTTTTTCAATCTTCTTGTATCAGTTGAATGTTGTTTTGCTACCAGTTATATAGTTGATTTTGGAGAATATACCATGAGATGCTGAGAAGAATGCATTCTTTTGTTGGAGGGTGAAATGTTCTATAGATATCTGTTAAATCCATTTGATTCATAACCTCTTATAGTTTCACTGTCTCTCTAGTTTCTGTTTCAATGACCTGTCCTTTGGTGAGAGTGGAGTGTTGAAGTCTCCCACTACTACTGTGTGAGGTTCAATGTGGTTTTTGAGCTTTTAGTAAAGTTTTTTCTATGAATGCAGGTACCCTTGCGTTTAGGGCACAGATATTTGAAATAGAGACTTTCTCTTGGTGGATTTTCCATTTTATGAGTATGAAATGTCCTTCCTCATCAAGTTTGATAACTTTTGGTTGAAAGTCTATTTTATTGGATATTAGGATGGCAACTCCAGCATGTCTCTTGGGACCAATTGCTTGGAAGACCTTTTTCCATCCTTTTAGTTTGAGGTATTATCTGTCTTTGTTATTTACATGTGTTTCTCATATACAACAAAATGCTGGATCTTGTTTGTGTGTCCAGTCTTTCAGCTTATGCCATTTTACAGGTGAGTTGAGTCCATTAATATTGAGAGATATTAAAGACAGATGACTGTTTGTTCCTGTTATGTTTCTTTTTGTAGGTGGCTTTATGTGCTTGTGGTTCTCTCCTTTTGGCTTTGTTGTGAGATGCTTAATATCTTGTCTTTTCTTTGGGGTAGGTACCTCCCTTGTATTGTAGTTTTCCTTCTAGTGTTCTCTTTAGGGCTGGATTGGTAGATACATACTGTTCGAATTTGGTTTGTCCTGGAATATTTTTGTTTCTCCTTCTATGTTCATTGATTGTTTTACTGTGTATAGTAGTGGCCTGTGCTGGGATTTGTGTTCTCTTAGAGTCTGCATGACCTGTGTCCTGGCTCTTCTGGCTTTTAGTGACTTTGTTGAAAGTTTGGTGTAATTCTGATAGGTCTGCTTTTATATGTTACTTGGTCATTTCTCTTGAAGTTTTCAATATCTTTCTTTGTTCTGTGCAATTAATTTTTTTATTATTATGTGATGAGAGGATTTTCTGTTTTGGTCTGATTTATTTGGTGTTCTATAGGCTTCTTGTACCTTGATGGCCATCTCTTTCTTTAGGTTGGGAAAATTTTCTTCTATGATTTTGTTAAAGATTTTTTTCTTTAACAGTTTAAAGGTCCTTTGAACTGGGAGCCTTCATTCTCCTCTATTACAATTTTTCTTAGATTACGTCTTTTTATTGTGTGCTGAACTTCCTGGATGTTTTGGGTTAAGAGGGTTTTTTTGTTGTTGTTGTTGTTGTCTTGTTTTGTTTTGAATTTTCATTGATTGATCTCTTCTATGGTATCTTCTACACCTGAGATTCTCTCTTCTATCTCTTGTGTTTGTTGTTGATGCTTTCATCTGTAATTCCTGACCCCTTTTCTTGGTTTTCCATTTCCAAGTTTGCCTCCATTTGTGTTTTCTTTATTGTTTCTACTTCCACTTTTATGTCTTGGACCACTTTATTCAATTCCTTCACCTGGTTGACCACATTTTCCTGTATTTCTTTAAGAAATTTATGTTTTCTCTTTAAGGGATTCTACCTGTTTACCTGTGTTTTCCTGTATTTTTTTCAGTGAAATATTTATATCCTCCCTAAAGAACTCTATTATCTTCATGAGATTAGATTTTAGGTCAGTTCCCTGATTTTCAGGGGTGTTGGTGGTTTCAGGATGTGGTATGGTGGGAGAACTGGGTGCTGATGATGCCCAAGTATATTGACTTTTGTTACTTACAGCTTTGTGCTTGCCTATTACCATTTGGTTATCCCTGGTGTTTGTTGTCTGAGTCACTCTGTCTGGAGTCTGCCTCTTTTGTCCCTGTCTTGCTTCAGGTCTCCTGGAAGGCCTGTGGCCCTGGCTGTAGCAGACCTCTTATAGGACCTTCCAATTGGGGGTCTTCAGAGTGGCAGAGAAGCTGATGATCTGTTGCCCTGGCTGCAGTAGATCTCCTGGGAGGCCTTCAGTCTGTTGAGTCTTCAGAGGAATAGTCAAGCTGTTGTCTTGTGTGAAGCTGTTCTCTGGGGGGGACCTACAGACTCCAGGGAGGCTTTCAGTTTATTGATTAGTTGCCCTGCCTGCCACAGAACCCCCGAGAGGTCTTCAGACAGTGGTGTTGGTTGCCCAGTTACTCTGTGTATAGAGGAACTCCTGGGATGCCTTCAAGCTGTGGTGTCTTCAGGGGAGCAGACAAGTTGGTGATCAGTTGCTCTATAACCCTGTATGCAGCAGCTCTCCTGGGATGCCTTCAGGTTGTTGTGTCAGTTACTGTGAGTGCAGTGGATATCCTGGAATGTCTCAGGCTGTGATGCCCTGAGTTCAGCAGATCTCCTGGGATACCTCAGGATGTGGTGTCTTCAGGGAAGCAGACTAGCTACCAGTCTACTCAGGTAGAAAGGACTGGGCAGAAGGGGAGTGGAATTTGGTATGTGGGAGTTTTGGGGGTTGATGGGTCCCATGTCCACTGGGCTCCCAGGAGTAGCAGTGGGGCTTCAGGATGGCTCTTCTCAATTGCTCTGAGTGCAGTGGATCTTCTCGGATGCCTGAGAATATGGTGCCTTCAGAGGAGCAGGCTAGCTAGCAGTCTGTCCCAGAAAAATGGACCAGATAGAAAGGGCTCTATTATTCCTTTATATATCCTTTTTTCTTCTCATAACTTTACCCTAACAATAGATAGGAAAGAAAAAATAAGAACAACAACAACAACAACAACAACAACAACAACACACACACACACACACACACACACACACACACACACACACACAAAGAAAAACAAAAAGAAAACCAAAAAGAAATTCTCAAACCTAACTTACTATATGATGTTTCCTCCCTGACTGATACCATTAACAAATTATAACCAACTCTGCTTAAATGAAGAAAAACATCAATCACCTTTCAAATGATGAAAGCCTTCTTTCCTGTTTCTTGAGGTCATCGTTTTCTTAAAATTACTCCCTTCTGTCTGGGGGTGACAGCCTTTTGGGTGTCCTAAAAAGTGGGATAGTGGCCATGTCCTAAGAATGCCAGCTGTGAACTTTGCTGTCTAGTCTCTCTGTGTGATATGAAAGTGTGGGACTTAACTGACATACTGACTGGAATAATTTGGAAGCCTGGACCAATTAAGCTAGTACTTTGAAGTGTCCTGGAGGCAGATTTTTTAGGAAACAGCATTTGAGGCAGTCTGAGTTTGGATTATCTGGGCTACTTATCTTGGCTTCTTTGGTTTCTGGTCCTTTTGGTCTCATAACATTAAACATCCAAAGATAGTATACATTTCTTTATTAACACATGTGTGGAATATGAAAGTACATAATTTAATTAAGAATAATTCTTTGCTCTATGTTCAAGTTGGAAAAGAGAATCAAACATTAAAGTCCTTTTTAAAAATTAATTTAGGCTCTATAACCAAAGTGTAATACAAACTTTTATACTTGCCACTTGAAAGGATGTAATGAGGACTCTGTAACCAGCAAGATTTATTGGCTATTCCTTGTTGAAGACTTGGTTGGAGAAATTTCCTGTCTCAACCATTCTCAGACATGTTCCTATGTAAAAGGACCAGTGTTCACGTTACCTGTTTTTTTTGTTGTTCTTGATTTTTAATCTTATTTCAGAAGTCATGATTTTCAAGAGGTCTTCCCTGGTTAAATCTAATATTTAATGATTTATATATAATCCATAGCTTTTCTTGTTATCTTGAAACAACAACAAAACCTCCTTCTCAACTTAGTATTTCCTTCCTTCAATTCTGAAGTTAAGACATATACAGGCTGATTTAATTCATCAGTTTTTTTCTAAAATTCAGTGTTTTTCAGCATCTATGCTAACTATCTCATTGCTATTTTAAAAGTGTAAAGTCAATAAACCACTATTTAATTGATCTCTTAAACATCTTATATTCCCCTTTAAGTCAATGAACATTTTTTCTAGCCCTGTTAGATCTCTCCACAATTGCTTATCATATATGATTATGAAATATACCAGTAACATGTTTCATTCTGTAATATCTAAAATATTGTTGTATTGTAATGAATATATATGTTGAAGCATTATTAGCTTCAGTCTGTAAAGGCATCTCCAAAATAGTTAATAATTTAATGTGGAGAGCTTTTAGGGCTACTTCTAGGAATTTGGCAGGAATTGGACATTGGGCTAGGACTAGGAAGTAGGCTTTAGATGAATACAGCTGAGGAATTTGTTATTTGTATCTTGATGTGTCTTATTAAGACCATGAATACAGCAATCATGGGACCTTTGTTTATGCTTTGTTTGTTCCTTAACTACTCTGTTCATGCCCCAGAATTGACCTTATTCTTTTCATGTACTTAGAATTGTATAAAAGCAGACTGGAGGAAAATAAAGCTGCTTCAGTCTCTGCACTGGCTGGAGTCCTGCTATAATGTTGTCTAACTGTCTTTTTCTTTTCAGTCCTCATTCCTTCCCCTGAGACGTGGTTGACTAACTGAGCTGCCTTGGTTAGATGGCTCAGTGTTGGAGCTCAGGTATGAGTGGCACAGTGAAAGACAGAAAAGGTTGAACTCTCTAAGGAAAATCTGTGCCATCAGTGAAGAAACCCTGTAAAAAGGGTTTGTAAAAAGGTCATGTAAGCATGCTATTTGTTAGAGTTAGTTTAGAGGTAAATTCTAGTGGAGTGAAGATAATTCTCATAGATGGTTTTAGTCTCAATTAGAGATAGTTTAGGCCCTAGACATTAAAGAAAGAATGGGTTTCAGAAAAAATCAGTCCTGTCCCCTGTCTGGGATGCTTTGACCAAAAGAAGGAAAATGATCTTAAGCTATTCCAGAGCTTTCCTAAGGGCAGGAGGAGGTCAGGAGATGTCCTGCTTCCTCTCTTGTTCTCAGCCTCTTACCTCTGTGGCCTAGTTTAAGCTAGTAGCCTTTTCTTTAATTAGTCTTTTCTAATAATTTTTTTTTATATTTTGCACATCAATTGTTTTATTATCATGTCATAAGTATTTACTGTTAGCATCAGGAAAACAAACAAACAGTCCCACATGTAAGAGGTTTTAATTGAGAGGGAGAGAGGGGACAGTAGTGGAAAGAGAGGAGGAGAAAAAGAGAGAGAGAGAGAGAGAGAGAGAGAGAGAGGGAGAGAGAAGAACGTTCCCCTTGTGTGTATATATATATATATATATATATATATATATATATATAAATATATATATGGGTTCTGACATAGTGGCTGCAGGTAAAGGTGGGAAATGAGCTCAATGGATTCTGGGAATATGGCTGCTGTTGCCCTGGCAACAGGTCTGTGGACCTTCCCATGCATCGCCACAGACTTTCAATGTCCTGATGCTAACATTTACCTTTTGTGTTTACTATTCGTAAGAACTGAGTTTTATAATATATTAGCATATGTTAGCATATTATATATAATAATGGACTGCATTATATTTTCATACATGACCTCTCTTTCACACATACAATCACACAAATAAATATAGAAATGAAAAAAAGAAATCCTCCACAGAAATGACCACAGATTAACTTAAACTAGAATAAATTTTTCCTACTCGGTGATTTTAGATTGTTTCATTAACCATTAAAAGAAATGAACATATATTATAAACTTTTAAAACTGAATTTTATATATAAACTGAGACAACCTTTAAGGGGTGCTTTATAACAAGCAGTGTGAACAGAACACTTCCATACAGGAGACTGTACATGTCTGTAAGGACTATTCACACAGTCTGTGGTGTGGAAAGAGAAAAGGTAAGCCTGAGAACAAGAGAAGACATCTGTGTAACGTCTTTGTTTTCTCGAGCGGTTTGTAAATGCACGTCTACCGACTTGTATAAAGATCTACCTCGTTACTCCTTTCAACTTGCTCCTGTTCTAGCAGCTGACCGCTCTGTCTCATCCACCACCTCCTCAAGTGTGTACCCC
This sequence comes from Hylomyscus alleni, assembly GCA_019843855.1. NCBI lineage: Eukaryota > Metazoa > Chordata > Mammalia > Rodentia > Muridae > Hylomyscus > Hylomyscus alleni. Next base: position 21,969 of record JADRCC010576243.1, read on the forward strand.
ATCACCACATTCTGCTGAACCCCCCAGAAAGGGTTCTTCACATACCTACTCATGTAAGTTCTGGTTCTGGGTCCCTAAGGTAGGATATCTGGGTCCCTCTGGTGGCACATCTAGTTCTTTTCCCTCTCTATTGTTTGTCCTTGGTACATCAGTCTGTCTGTCTGTCAGTTTATGGGTAAAACTTTACTTGCTGGTCATTCACCCTTTGATTTAGTTTTTAACTCATTTCAAGAAAAAAAAAATCGGTCTCAATTGGCACAACAAAAACTGGTAAGTTGCCCTGTACCTGTAGATAGGAGTCTAGCACAGCTGGAGAAGCCCGGCCAAGGGATGATTTTCTGTACAAACCACTTTTAAAGGGGTGAGCAATTTCTTGACTTCTCTGGAGAGGAAGTTGATGGTTGTTTTTCCTACAAAACAATCACTATAACTGTGATTACTAGGTTCAGCAGGTGACAGGTGTTCCTTTCTTGAAATTACAGTTAGAAAAATAATTTTGTCTGGTCTAAATAAATAAATATGCAGCTATTTCATGTTTCTTTCTGACTAGTCTCAAATGAATAAATATGTTCTACATGTCTTGGTTATAGATTATTGGTTTACAACTTATTGGATAATGTTAAAAATTCATAACACTAGTAATAGATAGTTGACTTAAGACTGGTAAGGCACAGTGGGAGTCATTCTAGAAAACATGTGGCATGAACCAACCTAGCAGAATATGTCTCTAAAGATACCTCAAAACGGGATAATATTTTATGTAATTCCTGTCCTAGAAACCAGACTTAGAAGAGATAGGATTTATTTAATGAGTTGTTAAAAGTTGTTCCATCATGAATTCATATATAAGAACTGGCAGCCAAACTTTTTAACATGAAAGTAATACACTTGGTGTTGGTTTTAGAGAGTATGAATTGTTTACACTGTTAAAAATTGGATTTTGTTTTCCAAAATTATAGTTATGCTATAAAATTGCAAAAGAAACTTAAAAATTCTAGTTAAGCTGCCAGTGTTCCATTAGGTGCAGTTTACAATTCAACCACAAGCTCAAGATTTTATTTCCCCTTGGAATTTACCCATATTTGTAATTAAGAAAAAATCAGGCAAGTAGAGATTATTGCAATATTTATGAAATGTTAATGAAAGTATGGAACTTATAGAGACATTACAATCTGGCTTACCTACTCCAGCTGCAATTCCAAAAATGCATATAAATTATCATAAATTTAAGGATTGTTTTTATACTATTCCTTTGTATCCTGATGGTTCTAAAAGGTTTGTATTTAGTGTGCTTGCTTGTACTTTTGAAGAACCTATGAAGCAATATCATTGGTAAGTTTTGTCTCAAGGAATGACCACTAGCTCTACATTATGTCAAAAATTTGTTACTGCTTCAATACAAGAAGTTAGGACTTTGAATCCTTTTGTATATATTATTGTATATTATATATTTATTGTATGGATGACATTTTAGTAGCTGATCCCTCTGAAGGAGTTTTACTACAAGCCTTTTCTCTTGTACAACAGGCTTTAAAATTTTGGGGCTTAGTTGTTGCTCCAGAAAAGATTCAAAGGCAATATACTTTTCAGTACTTGGAACATCAGTTACATCCTAAACAAACTGTGCCACAGACAATTCAAATAAAAAATGATAGTTTACTTTAAATGATTTTCAAAAGCTGTTAGGAGATGTTAATTGGCTAAAACCTCATCTTAAGCTTATCACAGGAGAACTTAAACCTCTTTTGATGGTCTCAAGGGGGATACAAATTCTAATTCTCCTTAACTAATTAACTAATACCTTTGCAGAAAGTAGAGAAAGCTATTAGTCAACAACAGATACATTATATCTATAACTGATCTATGATCTGTTGGCTGTTTGGTTCTTGCTACTTCTCATGTACCCACAGCATGTCTTTGACAAAAAGGACCATTAATATGAATTAATCTTTCTTCATCTCCAAAGAAACTCTTACTACCCTACTGTGAAGCTGTTACTATGCTAATACAGAATTGTAGGATACAATCATGAAAGTATTTGGGGAAAGAAGCTGGTGAAATCTTTGTTCCTTATTCCAAACAGCAATTAAATTGGTGATTGCAGAATACTGACATTTGGCCTATTGCATTTGCAGACTTTTCAGAGAAAATGAATAATCATTATCCAAAAGACCCTTGTTACAATTTGTCTCTATGCATGCTTTTACATTTTCTGTACATTTTCACATGCAGCCTATATAGAGAATGAACTTATTGTATTTACAGACAGCTCATCTAATGGGAAAGCAGCATATGTAATTGGATCACATGTTTATTCTCTTGAGTTTCCCCACCTCCACTTCAGCAAAAATAACTGAATTATGTGCTGTAGCCACTCTTTTTGAGATGCTGAAAAATAAAGCTTTCAATTTATATACTTTTAGCCAATATATAGCTTCTTATTTACAAGTGCTTGAAATAGTTCCTTTTTAAGATACTGCTAATTCTTAAATTTTGAAATTATTTATGCAAATATAACTCAATTTAAGAGAACATACTGTCCCTTACTTTAGAAGACATTTAAGAGTTCATACTGGGGCTAGTGAGATGGCTCAGCAGGTAAGAGCACTGACTGCTCTTCTGGAGGTCCTGAGTTTGGATCCCAGCAACCACATGGTGGCTCAGAACCATCTGTAATAAGATCGGATGCCCTCTTCTGGTGTGTCTGAAGACAGCTACAGTGAAGTAAGCCGGAGCGAGCAGGGCCGGAGTGAGCGGGGCCGGAGTTCAATTCCCAGCAGCCACAGGATGGCTCACAGCAATCTGTACAGCTACAGTGTACTCATACACATAAAATAAATAAATCTTAAAAAAAAAAAAAGAGTTCATACTGGATTACCTGGACCCCTGAGTGAGGGCGATACCACAGCAGATTTACATAACAAACAGATTATAGGACTTACACAGGAAAAATTAGTCTCAGAGTGTCATTCATTGCATCATTAAAATAGTAATGCCTTGAGACAACAATTTGGTATTTCTAGTGAATGTGCACAACAAATTGTAAAGACTTGTTCTGAATGTCTTCAATTTCTTCCTGGACCACATAAAGGTGTTAATCCTCAAGGACTTGTACCTAATCAATTATGGCAAGTGAATGTTACTCGTATTTCTGATTTTGGAAAATTAAAATATGTACATGTGACTATTGGGATCTTCTCAGGCTTTCTTGTTACAACTTCTTTAATGGAAGAAGCAACTAAAAATGTAATTACTCATTTACTAACGTTGTTTGTCTATGTTGGATGTTCCAAATCAGATTAAAACAGGTAATGGGACTGCTATTGCAGTCAAGCATTTGAAATGTTTTGTTGACAATTTAATATTACCCATATTACTGGGATTCCTTATAATTCTCAAGGAAAGGTATTGTGGAATGGGCCCATGGAACTTTAAAATAATATTTTCATAAAATAAAAAGGGGGAATTATATCCCTGTACCCCATACACTTACTTAAATCATGTTCTTTTTTATTTAAAATTTAAAATTTGGGTGTCATAAATCTCTCTGTGTGTCTATAGCACCCTAAAACTAAGCATGCTTATGCCTAGGTGAAATGGAAGGATCCACTTACTGGGATGTGGTAC
>JADRCC010576244.1:0-12924 GCA_019843855.1 Hylomyscus alleni
CATATTATATACTTACTACTGGGTAGGCTAGTATTATTTATTATATTTACACTAATAATTGAACATGATTCATAGATGCATTATTTCATTTAATCTTGACTAAAATTCTGTGTGCTGTTGTTATTTTCCTCATTTAACTTATAAATTTATTTGGCTGGTCTTGAAAACAAACAAACAGAAAAACTCACCTGTGACACAAAGTCAGGAAAGTAAGAACATAGAGATAAACTGAGTCTCCAGGGGTTGAAAGCAACCTTCTAAATTAATGGTGTGACTTGGAATGAGATGTTTGATTCAACCCCCCAAGATTTGATTTCCCTAAATTTCTGTTCTGGATTGAATTTCTATTGACTTTCGGCAGTGTGGTGGATATGCTTCCTTCTGCATCAAACACACAGGGTCCATGAGAACACAGAAAACTTTGCTTTGCAGAGCTGTGATCGGTTGGAGGTACCGACCTTATGAATGCTCAGTCAAGGTTCTATTGCTAAGCTGTTCCACAAAAAGCCGTTTCAAAAGCCAACTTATTGAGCATATTCCTATTGAGATCAGCTGTACTGGCATTTCACAAATCTGTGTTGCAGGACAAGGGGTGGGATAGAGCACCCCAAAAGGGTTCTAGGTATGCACAGGGGTGTTGTTATGCTTAGAGGTGCAGAGTTGACAAGATATGCTTAGATAAAAAGTAGAAAGGATGAAAGAACAAGAACCCATATTAGAAACTGCATAGACAGCCTAAGGTTTAGACTCTCAGCAAAAGGAGAACTGACAAATATTCCCAAAAATGATGACTCATCTACCAAAAGAGAAGTGGCAATGTTCACTCCATGGTACGCAGCACACCCTCCTCACCCCATGGTACACAGCACGCCCTCCTCACCCCATGGTACGCAGCACACCCTCCTCCTTGCAGTAGAATAAAGCACACAGGCCTTGTCTTATCAAAAGTTAAATGTCAACCCATGCTCAGAACTGATCATGAAATGTGAGTGATTAAAGCAAGGGCTAATGCACTAGCTGTAGCCTACAACATTCAAGTGGCTACTTTATATAAGAGACAAGTCTTGATTACTTAATTTCAACACTTTGTGATACCTCAGAGGGCAGAAATGCCCAGTCCTCTCTAGGTCTCACTTCTTAAACTAGGCGGTTTGAAGTGACTGGATTCTTTGCTATTCAGAACTTCAACTTTGACTAGAAGATTTCCTTTTTAAGTCCTTTAAAGCACCAATTTCACCACATCCAGTTTCCACATGCTCTCCCTTGGAAACAGTGCAGTGTTTATGGTACTTGGTTTATATTACTGAGGTTTCTATTTTAGAAAAGAAAAGAGGTATATTATTTCCTGGATTAGAGAAGAGAGAGAGAGAGACAGAGACAGAGACAGAGAGACAGAGAGAGACAGGGAGACAGAGAGAGACAGAGACAGAGAGACAGAGAGAGACAGAGAGACAGAGACAGAGAGACAGAGAGAGACAGAGACAGAGAGACAGAGAGAGACAGAGAGACAGAGAGAAAGGTAGTCAAGAGAAAGGTTCTCCATAGAACTCTGTTCTTAGGAGAAACTTCACATACGGCGACACCCATTAAGCCCACACAAAACAGAATTGCCCTGCTCTTTACTGAAATAAGCTGTGCTTTTGAAATCCACCAGGTTTTACTTCAGGGGTGGACTATTCTAGCATTGCCTCTTGCTGGGGTTTGACCAGCTTGATTCTTCAGCTATGCCAAAGGATTTCTTTCACCTTTATAAAATTGGCCAGTGTCCCAACATTATTCGGATTTAATATACAAAGAGTTGGAGAAAATAGAGAAATCTATCTGGTATCATTTTATTAACTTCATAAAACTCAGCTATCAGGGTAGGGAAGACAGGAAGCTCAGCAGCACAGATGGCTGAGAAGTCAAAGCTCAGTAGACGACCAGAGAGAGGGAGAAAGAACTGCACCTCAGTATACGTTCCTTCATAGGATTTTGTATGCATGCCTTTGAATTTCAAATTCAAATAAGGCATGTATATGTACATACATAAAATGGAAGGCATTTTTTTGATAAACAAGTAGGCCAGGTATCCAAACAAAAAGATATTGCTTTGCCTGTTCCCCTTTAATCACTGAAGTCCTTATGTCACATTATGTCACAGGAGCGGAATCACGAGAATGAGCGAACTTAACCCTTTTTAGCTTACCGCATGAGGTTTTAAGGCATGAAGAATCCTAGGACTGCCAGGTAGGGGGAGAGTTGGAGAGAGCAGAGGAGAAGAGGATGTGGAGGGGATAGGAATAATAGAAACGTTTTTTTTTTTAATAATATCGATGTGAGATGGGAGGTAATTCTGAAATCTGATTTAGTGGTGACCTCTCCTCTGGGTGCTTCAGGGAAGCAGGCTTGTTTTCTTTTATGGAGAAATGCTGCCATGCTTGACTTTAGAGAATCAGGAGGATTGTTTGGCAAATAACAGTGATGGTGTGTGTCCTTGTCAGAACACCTGCTGTATTCTCCCAGCAAACGCTAGGGCCATGGCGTCTCTCCTCTAATGACACCTCATCAATCCGCTCCTATCAATGTCCCAGCCATGGAGGTGACTTCGAGTGCTCACAAGCCTTAGAAAATGTCAACGTTTGGGGAGAAAAGGTCAGTTACAGCTCCCCCCTATACCTCCCCTGCCAAGCCACCGTGGGCCTGGCGTTCATTATCCTAATTAGATCCAGCAGCTGAACATCTTCTTATCTGTAGGGGAGGAGAGCAGGGGCATGATGCAATAGGATTGATTTGCATATCCAAAGTTAATTAGTGCGGAGGAGCAGGTGTACAGTAATAATAATTATCACACATGACAATCACCTGTGACCACTTCCCCGCTCTCCTTCCGGGATTCAACACAGTGATTGCTGGCTGGTTTTTTTTTTCCTTGCTTCATACCCATCCTGAGCTGTTTATGTCCTTGTGCCTCTCTTCACAAACCTGCTGCGAGAGCCTTCTCTGTTCCTTAACGGGCACTGTGTTTTTCTCTAAAGGTATATTTCCCCTGTTTCATTCGGAGGGGAGACTGTTGTAAGGCAGCTATTTTCAATTTTGTTTGCTGAAGTTGTCACATCCTGGTGGAGCCGGGTGTTTATTTTTAGATTACATGTAAGTGGATAAGAAAAAAAAAATGCTCAGGATCATAATGTAAAAATCCCACACTGCACCATTTGAAGATTCTATCTCAAGCATATGCTGGGAAATCAGTATGATCCAAAATAAACTTCTCAGGCAGCAGACACATGAGACCAAGTGGCAATTTGATGTTTGCCCCAAGGTAGTCCATGCCGGTTTGAGGGCATGAGGACTTGAACCAGAGCCCTCAGTTCTTTTTGTTTGTTTGTTTGTTTGTTTTTCGAGACAGGGTTTCTCTGTGTAGTCCTGGCTGTCCTGGAACTCACTCTGTAGACCAGGCTGGCCTCGAACTCAGAAATCCGCCTGCCTCTGCCTCCCAAGTGCTGGGATTATAAGTGTGCGCCACCACACCCGGCTCCGAGCCCTCAGTTCCTAGTATGGAACAAGGCATATTCACTGGACACAACCCTAAAAGAAAGGGAGAAATGTGGCGAGCTGTTTAGGAGTTGGCAAAATCAGGATAAACAAATGTTAGAGTGATGAAGCCATAGGATGGCTTCAACTGTAGTTTTGAAAGAGACTCAGTGCAGCTTCCAGGGTGGCTCTCCTGGAGCCCCCACACAGAAGGTTTAGATAGATTACACTCTTTGGACTTAGCTTGCACATAAATGTGTAGGTTATGCAGGTTGCAAAGTGTTTTCTCTGTCAAACTGGGGTAATTTTTTTCAAATTAAGTCAAAAAGCATGTCCTGGAAATGAGATGTGCTTTTATAGAAGTGAATTATTGCTGTATGCTATACAGGAATTTAACACTCACAATGGTAGGCTAATAAGCAGGTAAGAACAGAATATTAAATACAAAGAAATTTTGTAGGTAAAGGGAGGCATTAATGTTAAATGAGCTATGAAACTGTGACTGTTTTAATTTTTTTCCTTTTGACTTTTGTCTGTTTCACTGGTATTTGTCAGGGTACACTTTTGCCAATCAAGTCGAGTATAACAGGTAGGTCTCCCTTTCACATAGCTTTAATGATAAGTGACAGAGATGGCAAGAGGTACTCAGCTGCCTGCAGAATGCATTAAAAATGCAAAACTTTACTTATCAGTCTTTTATTAAAACTTTCTGTAATTGTGAAAAATTATTTTCCCACTGGGCCAGCTTTCAATATGGAGTACAATTATACTTCTGACACAAAAATAATTATAGTTAAAAAACTACAAGAAAAAGAAGTATTTATTTTTAAAGCAAAATTCATCCATTTTATATCCACAAAGAAGAATTACAATGAAAAATTAAGCAATTACTGAGCCAAAGCTCCAGTTTTGAACATTTAACTTCCAGTAAGAGACAGCTGGGTGGAAACCCAGGCAACTGAATTGAAAAGAATTATGGGTTGTAGACGGAGACTTTGTAGTCCTTGTCTGCTTATGAAGGACTTACTTTCTACTTTTAATCTATCAGCATTAGAGTGTGGCATGGTGTGTTTTCCAACACAGTAAATATTGAGTATTAGCAGGTGAACTTCAGTGTGGTATCTGTGTTTTGTTTTGTTTTGTTTTTGTGTTTGGTATATCCATAACTTAAGATTTTAATTCTAAGAGCTGATTGCCCTGTGTACTTATTTAGAATGTATAGCATAACATTAAAATAATCCCCAAATTTCTGGTTTTGCCATCTTAATTTAAACATCAACTCCTAAAATCTCAGTATGCAAATCTCTATAAAAATAGAATTGTGTCTGGTGCAGACTGCTTTAAAGATTTAGAGATTACATGGGCTGAGGATGTCTTTCAGTGGCATGGTGCATTCGTAGCATGTGCGAGGAGCTAGGTCACATCCCCAGCACTACAGAAACAAGGACTTATGGCATCTCTGGGATATAAGTACATAGACAGAGTGCTTGCTTAGGGTACATGAGGCCTTGGGTTAAATTCCTGGTAACACAACTATACTCACAAACACTTAAATTTAAAGATTATCAAATATCTAGTGAGGATACAGGTGTGTATATGTGTGTGTGTGTGTGTGTGTATTGAATATTTCAGAAAATATGGAAACACAAATTTCCATCCGAAAAGCCATCCGAAAGGAGGCTTTCGGATTAGCTCTCATTCTTATAGAATATGAGATCACTGCTTATTACTTTATCCACGCCCTACCCTGGTGGTACATTCATTTGATCACAGGGAAGTCTGTGCCCTTAGTAGAAACTCAGTAGAGTTTTAAGCAACTTCAGGGAAACCCAAAGATTTTTGCCTTGTTTGAATTTCTGCTCTTGTCTTTAACTACCTTGTAGTCTAGGGTTAGATGAAACCAGACTATAATTCCACGTCAAAAAAATAAATCTAAGATCTCTCCCAGTGAGGAGTTCCCAAGGCTCCACCGATGGCAGTGGGGTGGAGCAGAGATGGAGACTTGCATGTATATTTAAAACTCATTATATTTTTATATTTCACTTAATGTACATAGCATAAATATATAATCTTGTAGCCTAGTGATATAAGTTCAAATTTTAAGTGAGAATTTTCATAGAGCATGCATATCTCTCAATCTTACATACAGAACTATAGTCACATTATTCGGTTGATATTGTTCACAAAAGTTATTGATAATAGGATGTCCTTAAGTAATTCTACATTTGACATTCTGTATCTTATCTCTTCCTTCTTAATTCTTTTGTTTGTTTGTTTGTTTGTTTTTTCGAGACAGGGTTTCTCTGTGTAACCTTGGCTGTCCTGGAACTCATTCTGTAGACCAGGCTGGCCTGGAACTCAGAACTCAGAAATCCGCCTGCCTCTGCCTCTCAAGTGCTGGGATTAAAGGCATGCGCCACCACCGCCTGTTAATTCTTCTTTATATAAAACAACATGGCATTTTTGAAAGATCACTTTGAATCAAGATCTTTCCCAAGTGTACCCATTTGTTACTCATAGAAACTCTCTCATGATAGTTCTAGTATCCTTTCTATACTAGAAGTTAATAAACTAAATAGAGATTGAGTACGTTGCCCTGTGTGACAAAGCTAAGGAGTCTGACGGTTTAAAGGGAGAGTTCCAAAAATTAGTTTTAAATTCTAAACTCAGTAAATCTCCTATGGTACTGTCAATAATTCATTTAATAATTTATTGATGGATTGTTTAACATTTGCTCTATGCCAGATATTGTAATAGTTGAAAATATCTCCAAATGGGGATGGCTTCATCATCTGTTTTGGAACATAATTATGCAATCATCTAACTAAAGGAACATCCAAGAGGAAGTGGCTGACAATTGTCAGACTAAAAAAATGTTAGTGTGACTGCTAATGTGGGAGAATGACTAACAGGACAACTGGCCAAACCAGAGCAGGGAAGACGCTGGCCACAGGGAACACAAAAGAGAACATGACGGTGGCTCCCTATGGCTGGAGGCCATATTAGGTACAGGAAAAATAAGGCAAGTTGGAAATGTGATAAAATGTGTAGATTTTAGTTTGCCATGGATAAAGAGTTCCTGTGGAGACACTGTGGTCTGGAATTCAATGGTTCAATGTGGTTCAGAAGTTGTATAGTGTGGGGTTCAGGTGTGGGGTCAGGAGAAAAGTATTGTAAAGCTGGGGACTAGAACATGTTTCAGAGTACTGGGCCTTCCTACTTGCTTATTAATTCATACAATTGTTTATTTTATCTTATTTTGTATGCCTACTGTGCATGAGACTTTGTTCTTAATGTTCAGATGTTATTAATTAATGGAGTAAATATGGCAAAAATATAGTCCTTAAATTGTAGCAAAGTTTATGTAGAATTACAAAGAAGGATCTGTTTAAGGAGATCATGGGTTTAAAGAGAGGATTTGTAAGGTATTCAATACTCACGGACAAGGCTACTAGTTAGGATTGAATGTCAGCTCTTAAACTCTGAAATCAATAGAGAATTAATCCTGAATAACCAAAACTGGTTCTAGCAGCAAAAAAAGAAATGTACTATTCAAGAAGTCTACAACCAGGCTATCAAACTAACTTTACAAGCTCCAGAATAGGGGGCTAGATGGCCACTAGGAACATTCTTTGAACCCTCAGGATGATTTATCAGACTGATAGGCAATTGTGCAGGAACTGTTGCCTTTCAAACCCAGTGGTCTCCAAAGTAAAACATCCTCTTAAAAACTTCAATTTGACACTATAGATAAGTGAACAGGCTGACACTGATAATCAGGTCCATTGAAGGAGAAATGGTTAGACATACAGGTTTTACCATATGAACTGAAGTTATCAGACCCTATACCATTCTCACATTTATTGATTGCCTTTCCAATGAAGGTAAGGGGTAGACCCACCTATAGAAAAACATATGCTACTCTGAGTCGTATTGAGCACATAGCAACCAAGTTTGACAGGAACCACCAAAACCTGTGTCCTCCTTGGGCTGGCAGGGTGGTTGAAGCTTTAAGGAAACAATTACTAACAAGGGTGTCTGGCCAAGCAGCTGGTTAGGACATCAGCTCTCCAAAAATAACCAGGGTTCTTTCAAGCCTTGGGGTAGACTCTTTTAAGACAGGGGAGGTATCATGTTCTTGATTCTTTATATGCTGGAGGAGGAGGGGGAGGGGGATAGAGGGAGGTGGAGGAGGGGGAGGGGGAGGAGGAGGGAGATAGAGGGAATACTTGTCTCCAAGCAAGGTTCAAGCAAGTCCTTGGAGAGGCTGAGAGTCCTTGGAGAATGCAGATCAGTTCATTTCTATTGACAGCATGAGTAAGAAACTTAGGCAGTTTGACTAGAAGGATCTTCTTTTTTTTTTAAGATTTATTTATTTATTTATTATATATAAGTACACTGTAGCTGTCTTCAGATTCATACACTCCAGAAGAGGGCATCAGATCTCATTACAGATGGTTGTGAGCCACCATGTGGTTGCTGGGAATCAAACTCAGGACCTTCAGAAGATCAGTCAGTGCTATTAACCTCTGAGCTATCTCTCCAGCCCCCAGAAGGAGCTACTTAAGAGTATTTTCCACAGTGAAGAATGGCTGTCAGTGGTACTGAAGACAGAGATACCATGTACTTTGGCCCTAGCCACTGTCTCTTGACATCAAAAACATAGTCTTGGAGCTGGTCTCAGACCTCACAGACTTGGAGGTATGGGAGAACAAGGAAGCAGAGAACTGCTTCCACTACTGGGGCCCCATGAATACACGGCTGAAGTAGCTTTAATACAGTAGAAACTTAATAGGAGTTTGAAAACTGAACAGTCTTGAGGAGTTACATAAAGCAAACAACAGGAAGAGAAGGGGTTGTTTTCCTTCCCTGTTCTTGACATATGACTAAACAGGTTAAACACCTGTGAGTAGAGGGTGCTTCAGGGACACCCTTGGACTCAAATTGTCCATGGGTGTCTTGGAGATTGCATGCCTCTCCTTGTACAGTCATTAGCTGCCTCTTCACCACTGTGGAGGCTGGCAGTGAAGAGCTAGGCCTTCACCTGCAGGTGTTGCTATGGCAAAGGACACTTGGCATAGACTCAGGCAACATTAAAAGGCAAAAGTGGAAATGGGGGTAGAGAAAATAGAAGCTTGATTCAAGAGGATCGAGCTACCTCCTCCACTGAGACTTTGCCCAAAACCAGACTGACCGAGCCTTAGACTCTTGACATCCTGAAGAAGTCTGAGCCCTGATACTCAGATATATAAATCAACTTAAAACAACGACAACAACAAACTCCAACAAACAAGCAAACAAACAAACAAACAAACCCAAAACAACAAATGCAGCCTATTTTAGTATTAGTTTACTATTAAAAAACTCTTCTGTTTCTAAAGGAGATGAGTAGTTTCAAAAGGATTAAGAAATGGAAAGAAATTGCTTCATGAACACTGTAAAATCATTTCTTTTTCCTAATGTAAAAAATTGGCTAGCAAAATAGCTGGTTTTATCTGCAATTCTGATTTTTTTCTTTCATTGCTACTTTCATTTTCATCCACATGGTTTCTCAAGACAACCCATGCTCATTTTTCTGGTGTCAATCAAAGAGATTTCTGTCTTAACTTTCAGTTAATTTCCACACTGAATTGAAATTTTCTTTTATTTTCCATTTCCAAGTTTGTGCCTGTCATCCTATTTAGTTATTAGGGTTTCATCATGGTCAAGGTTTTATTTTTCGATCTTATCTATCTATAAAAATGTCTTAAAGACATCTAAAAGATATCTGTCTTAAAGATAGATAGATATGATACAATATGATACCATATGATATGGATATAATTTCTAGGTCAGGACATGATATAGCTACTTCTCCACACTGACTAATTGATTAATTTTGCTTCTTATTTACTGGTAGTTAACAATAATGGCAAATTACATGTTGATTGCTTGAGAATTCCTATAGTGGACCTTGATAGAGGTTCTTTCTTAGTTCCCCAACCTTAAGGAGTTGAGTGCTTGTGGCTCAGACTTAGGGTGTGGTCAGAATTTGATCTGATTGTAGAGTACAACATTCTGTCAACATGTCCAAACTTTGTGTGAGATGCTCACACAAGCTCAATTACTCTCCACCCTGTCTTACAGAAAGTCCTAGAAGTACTTTGATGACAAAAGAATTAACACCAAACTTGAGTGAATTAGAGCTGCTACCATCTAATTAAATGATTTTGTTCCAGTTGCTTTTGTTGGGCTGGATCCACACATAATATAATTTCAGTCCTGTTTGTAGGCATCCTGGGATAGATTTGAAATCGCCATTCCATTTAAAAAGAGGTTAATCAAACATGGCGTCCGCAGCTTCTTTCTAGCCATCAGACATGAGAGATGACCCCTGTTGATAGGTTCCCCTGACTGACCACTTTCTTGGGTTACAAGATGTTATGCAGGGTCTGAGTTTTAACCCAAGCTCGGCCTTGGCCTCCCCATCACTAGTCCTTGGAATGGTGCAGCTGTTGTCAGTCACAGAGGAGAGCTCCAGTTATGAACAGCTATGATTGGCTACAGGGGAGAGAGAGGAAGAAAAAAGTGAAAAAACAAAAACAAAACAAAATAAAACAACAAAAAAACCTTACAAAACCAACTCACCTAAAAAGCAAACATTGGTTTTTGTTTTTGTTTTATATTCTTGGCTCTGTTTATGTATATAAAACTGACATTATGGTGGAGTGAAAAAGACCCTCATAAAAATCCTTCTTGAAAACCATTGTTGCTGACAGCCGTGACCTCTGTGCGTCTGCGTGTTTACCCATAATTCATAATTAACAAAGACATTAGAACTGCCACAGGAGAATTCTGGGCTTTATTTCTTTCTAACTGGGCACTACTAATGCTGGAAGTACTCCCAAATCAGTGATTTAACATTTCAGGAAATCTTGGAGAGGCAGCGGAAGCCTCCTTACATAGCTCATACGCTGGGACTTTGGCGATACAGATACGGCCGAGATAATTATTCAGCTCTCGTTATTGCTGTAGCTCCGCACCTGATCCCCGAACCATTAGAGCACTCTGCAGGTTATTACAACTATCAAACATCAAGGTCTCTCTTCTAGTCTCTTGACTATGTGGCTATCATTTTACTCCTTTTAAATCCCCCATCTGCATAGAAAGCCTCTGTGTGTTTTGTTTTTTTTTTTTTTTCCCTGAGATCTGCTCATGGCTTTCTCCCGCCCTCTTCTTTATTGCTCCCCAAATGGAGCCCTTTTCTGACTAGCACACTTGCATAAAAACATAAACCTATATAAACCTCATGCCTTTCCACTTGTATTGTTTTTATACCCTTTCTCTTGTTTGATTTTTTTTCTCTCTCCCAGCCCTCTGTACCTTTTAATTTGAGCAGCAAAGGAGACAGTAGAAGGGAATTCTGTTGAGCTCAAGGAAAACTATGATGATATCATTTCAGATTATGGGAGTTGACAGTGAAAATGTTTAATCTTCTACTCAGTTGTGGCCCTCTTGACGTTCTGTAAGCGTCTGGGCATTTGTACTATATGAGATTCCTAAACTCAGAACCACACAAAGGGATGTAAGGACAATTTGGATAAAGAAATCTCTTTGCATCATGTACTTGTTTAATGGGTCATTTCTTCTTACCCTTCCATGGAATTTAAGAATAATCAGTCTTTGGATGAAGTATGTTTTCAGTCTGGGTCACAATCTAACCCTGCCATATTTTTTTCTTCTAATACCCTTCTAGACAAACTAGAAGAGGATCAAAACTAGACAGCTCTGCATATTCTGGGCACTGTGTCAGCTATCTAGGGGCAGACCGTCACTTATCATGATATATAAAGGTACTATTATAAATTAAGAGTCTGGAGCAGACCTCTGGAGGTTGCATCTTATGTGAAAGCAAGATGCTGTCTCTGGATGTCTTACAAGGTTTTCACTCCCCGTAGAAACCTTTATTTTGTATGATCCCCAACCAACACCTGTAAAAGTGGTATTCTGCCCACTGTAGGCCTATCTGAGGAAAAAGCTAATCCAACAAGGGGGGATTGAGCAGCCACAGTCGGTATGGTGGGGCTAAGAAACATATGGCTTCCTCACTTAATATCGCTGCACAGTCATCCAACACCATATTCCCTTAAATGGGCATTAGCTCCTTAGCCAAATTAGCAGGCTATAAAATACATGAAAATAAATGCTTTTTTTGATGTTACAAAAAAAAAAAAAGAAATGTGGCTTAACTGTATCTGTCCATTTTCAGTATGTGTGCATTCTCTGTACGTATATTTAATAAATGTGTTGCACTTTTTAAAAAGGGGGATACAGAGAGGATTCAAAGACAGTTTTTCTTTTTTTATAAAATCCTAGGCAGTGAAAGCTAAGTGGCTACTCATGGTACTTCACCGGCCTATGCACATAAACCAACTGATTCTCCTGACTTTTAGAAGACAGTAGTTTCTTGTCTCCCCTAAAGAGGCTTTAACTATTTCAACATTAGATTACTCTCTTTTGTCCATGGTGCCTGTGCATATTTTCCTTCAGGGCTAAGGAACGTAGGCTTCTACACTAAATATACGTCTATTAATGCAAATGCGTGTAGATTAATCATAAAAGGAAACCAGTGGGCAGCATTTGCTGTAAATGAAGTTTTCCTTAAAGTCAATGACCACAGTTAAGACTGTTTCACTTAGGACCCCCATGTGCTACCGTGGGGTCATCAAACACTGTTAGAGGCCTCTTATTTTGTGTGTGCTTTCATTTTCAATACTGCACGCACGAGATATTCTTCAGGATATGATGAACTTCACATTAGAAAGTTTGGGTTAAAATATTGTTTTATTTTTCAGGTATTTGTCTACTTATTTAATAAGAAAAAGACCTAGATAAGCAAAGTAACTTGCTTACTGTCACACCGCCGTGTGTTCTTGACACCCCTTTCTTCTGATCTTTTGGGGACCTCTTCCTGCTCTATCATTCAGCTGCAGCTTCCTATACTTTCATAATGCATGAGTGATAGCATCAAATCAGGGAAAGATATTTTCAAGTATTTTCTAGAAGAAGTAGAGGCTTAGTTGCAACCATTCATTATCTGGATTGGTGAAAAGATGCATAAATTTGCAAGATGGTGGATCAGTAATATGGCAAAGGCTTTTCCTTTGTATGACAACCAACTGACCCCTAAATGAATTGAACCTATGACCTCTTTCCTCATTAGCTCCAGAAAAAAAAAAAAAAGACAACTACCCCAGAAACAATTGTTACAAGCAAGTTACAACACAAATCCCCCATGTTATTCCTTTGGGATTAATTAGAGAGCTAAAACAATGCTCTTTGAAAGACATACAAAATCATATTGCTATGTTCTTCTGAGTTGTGAACCTCTTTATTCCCATGCAAAATTTTATGTAACAACAAATATACACT